>CM056170.1:48874678-49094350 GCA_029691765.1 Entomobrya proxima
TTTTTATTCCATCGAAATCGACCCAGTGGGTCTTTCTCCAGTTAAGTTTAAATTTTTTTTTGATGTCATTTATCCATGTAGTGATCCAATTTTTTGACACAAATGCTACCAAGAATGCGATTTTTTCAAAATTTTCGAATCAATGCAATAACTTCATCCCTTCAGAATGTCAGAATTTTTTATTTCATCAAAATCGACCCAGTGGGTCGTTCTCCAGTTACGTTTAAAGTTTTTTTTGTGTCATTTAGCTATGTAGTGATCCAATTTTTTGACACAAATGATACCAAGAATGCAATTTTTTCAAAATTTTCGAAACCAACGCAATAACTCCATCACTCCAGAATGTCAGATTTTTTTATTTCATCAAAATCGACCCAGTGGGTCGTTCTCCAGTTATGTTTAAAGTTTTTTTGGTGCTACTGAATGCAAGCATATGTGAAGGATTATGGCAACGAATATTTCCGTTGCCAAAATCGCGTGCTTCGCACGCGATAAGAATCCTAGTGCTCCGCTTTGCTCCGCACGGTCCCATATGCAAAAACACGGCAGCATCAAAGGCGAAGATATGGACCTGTGAAAGGCTTCGACTGACAACAACACCTCAACACATGAACAGTGTGTTGTGGACAATACTAATGATAATGATGATTGGTACATTGGTTTAGGATGGTATTAAATATAAGCATGTATTTAATAGAAGCAAATGAATCATCATAATATGTCATAATATGTAGTATGCATAACATTTATAAATGACTTGTAATAATGTGTACTACATGAAAATGTCTAAAGAATGGACAATGGAATGTGTCATCACATTCCATTGCACTCATAATGTAAGTGCTGGTCATTCATTTGACCAGTGCAGTAAACTAATTACTTAGTATAGCATTAAGTTGTTACTGTAGCGAGTATAAATACAACAATAAAATAGACATGAGCTAACTGTTTAATGAAAACGTTAAACAGTTTCGAATTAAAAGATCGTGCATGCTAGAATTGCAGAGAAATTAAAAACACCAACAAACCCGTTGACTGTTTGAGTCAAATATTTCTCCAGATGGCAGGTTATAAATCAAATCACACAGCGCATTGCGTTGCAACCTCAGACCAGTAAATAAAAAAATAATTCATCCATTTACACGCATCATGTCAATGAAATAAATGGTTGGAGTGGCAATTACGGAACAACCAAAGCATATTCTAGATCTTCGAATTCTTCTTTTAAGTGTAATTGGCGGACAAACAGAGAAAATGATGTTCCCAGTGATCTTAGCAATAGACGTGCTCAGCATCCTGATTAACTGAAACGTCTCAAAATAAATCTTGGACTCTTTTATTTGAAATATATTATATTGTACACAATACCCAGAAATTGTATTTTCAGGAAGTGTTTACGCGAGTCCAAAGTTACCTTAATTTTTGCGCGCTTACATAAAAGGTTGATAGGTTGAAAGTAGACATCTACTTTTACCGTCCACTAACATGCCGCACATGGAAATTTAGATGAGGTAGTACTGCTCAGTGGGGAGGTGGATAGTGGACACTAAAATACTATCCTCCAAAAAACCCGTTGGACATTAGAAATGGATAATCTGGAGAGTAGGGGAGAGCGTAATTGAATCTTGTAGATGATGTTTGAATAGTGTTTGCAAGATTCAAAATACATGTGGACGTACGTACTAACCTGGCGGGAAATTTGATATTTCCAAATTTTGAAAAGGATGATGAATACTGATTCTTTGCACACCAACATGTTTGCGATTACCAATAACCCAGCTGAGTTTGGTTTCCGTGTTAAGTAAAATGCAAAAGATATTTGCCTAATGAAGGAAATATGCAAGCGCATCAAGGCATTACATTTGCATATTGTACACTAATTTTGCTTTTATAAGTCCTGATGAAACGCAGTCTGAAATAGCTTCCCTAGATAACATTTAACTATAATAAATTGAAATCTATGAAGTACTTCAAACACAGAACAGCTGGCATATGATATAAAATATATGTCCCGTGGGTTTAAAAACTGAACATTTATTGACACAGATTGAGTAAACAAAAAACAAGACAATGGACAGCTTACTGGATTTGAATTTATCGAATATAATTGATAAAAAAGTACGGTAGAACGCACGTAATAGTAAAGGGATGTTCTCATGGCACTAGCTTACAAGCAGACACGATTACCAAAAAATATTATCTGTCACATGTGCCCCATTCCAAATTTGGATAAAACTGGATGTGATGCAATTCCTTTATTAACAACTTGAACTTGGAATCCACCAAATGGGGTCGAGACGTATTTGACCAGTCGTACGACACCAGCAGGTTGGATAAACTGATAAAACCCCTTAGTGGTTGTGCCATCACGAATTTCTTGATGGACCTTTTCACCTGCCGTAAACTTGTCAGCAACCCCGTACGAGTATTTGTAAGTTGGAGAGCCATGATGCCCATGCAAGTAAATAAGCCCTTCGTCGCCAATATTTGCTCTGACCAAGCCCGCAAAAATGATGAGAGCGAAAGCAACCTGTTGGATTTAAAAAAAAGAGTAATAAAAGAAATAAATTGCTGAGTACAAAGGATTGTATGCATATCAGTGAGTAATTAATCATGTGTTGAGAATATTTCAATGTCTTTTTAAAATATAGTATTTTAAAACAAGTTTTCAAAATGGGCAGATTGTTTGCTTACATAGGACTTCATGACTGCAATGGATTTTATCTTTAGTATGTTGGTTTTACAATATCTTGACAGAATGATAGATTCCTAAACTAAATCTTTCGTATTTATCCAAAAATTTTGAGATGTGAAAATGATGGTGACGAGTAATTCAGCAACAAATGCCAAAAATACAGAACTTTAACCTGTTCAATAATAGTAATTTCTGGTTTAGCAGGTAGGACGTTTTAATGAAATTCCGATACATCAGAGATAATTTTAATGTTGCATTTGTTTAAGAGTAAATGTATTCAATCTGTGTATGATTTATGTATTGTCGCCGAAACGCATATTGGGGTCAACAAAATTACCCTCTATCGAACAAGGAAACCCATGTGCTTTTACAAAACAACAAATTAGTTCACTAGTCAATCAAACAACTACATATAGAATGAATGAAAAATTACAAACATGATTCACAGCAGCGATTTAACAAAATTACACAACTATAAGTAAAAAGCTCCTATCTCCCAAATTCTGCAGATTAACAAGATTGGCCGAAATCCAAGTCTGTATCAATGATGTGTTTATATAAATTAGCTCATCCACTTCTATATCAGAAATCACGCAAAATTCTTAAATTAAAATCGTTCTATCAAAACCACCAATGCGAGATATTTTTGCGTGTTTATCTCTGTATATATATTACCTAATGCCATTTGAGGGATTTCCATGTAATAAAGCAATGTTTTAATAGGATGGACATTGAGGGGAGGCACAGTGTGTTATTTATTATTTGTTAAAAGTTTGCACAATTTAAATATCGTGCGACGTCTTAGCAAAGCTTGTTAACAATTCGCCTCAAGATCTTACTATTAATTGCATAGGTTTGAACATTTGCATTTACAACTTGCATGCGGCTTTGACTATCGTTTGGGGCGCTATTTTGGCACTCACAAGATTCTCGCTTATCGCGTTAGGTATCACACTCATGGAAATTTTAGGTATGTAGTATTTACAAGCATCGTATGTAAATTTTCAAATATTAATCATGTATTGAAGATAATTTGCACCCTCAACAACGTTGATTTTCACATACCCTGGATGGAAATCCGTAATTAAAAGGTCGTATAGCCAACAGTGCTAGTATAACACCAAGTGAGCCATGCGAAGTGAACAAAGACAATGCGTAGTTCCTATGAAAATGTTTTAGATACCAAAGTAGGCTTTTGTGTCATTTTAGTAACATTTCAAAGTTTGTCAAAATATGCGACCAGATTGGAAAGAAATTTGTTTTTTATAATTTTATATAATATAAAAACTGTTGTAAGCAATTTTGTTTATCTACAAACCAATGATCTTCACAAAAGCAAAAACGCAAATATTCCTTTAAAATTATGATATTATCACCACATAGTGCACAGATTTTATAAATATTTGTGAGTTTGGGTAATACTAATATAATCAATTTCCAGTTATTTTAATAAAATTACTTTTATTTTCTACTGGTACTCCAATAAAAAAAGTAGAACAACAAGAATCTTGTTACAAGATGAGGTTTTATTTAATGCATAACTACGTGTGACACGCCGAATGCCTCGCCAACACATGAGCCAACACATGAGCCACGACCACTTGCTTGCTCCCTAAACTTTAGGGCCTAAAGTAATGTGCTAGTTTCACTGCATAGTCTTATTACTGCATCTTTACTGTGCACCATGGTCCATCCCCATAAGCTTATTTAATGCTGTTTTTGAGCAGTAAAACTTAGTGCTCCTTCGTCCAGTGGGCAACTTTGCACGACATCTGAATTCACGTGAGCTTTTTTGTCATTAAAATGACAAAGCTTCTGAAACTTACCAGATGTTTTTAAAATTTAAAAGTAAATATATTTGTTACTTCTTTTTGGGTTTTCTTTTCCATTTTTTACATGAATTACCACGACATGAATTTTCAAAGCCTACTTATGGGAAAACAGTTTGTCACAAATATGACACTCAAAGTTTTGGCGATTATGAACATGCTTTATCTGAATATGACGTCGAAATTTCCTGGGTGGTGAAAACAGTCTGCAAATACGTTTAGAGTTCTTATCTTAGCAAAAGCTAACATTTGTTTTATATAAAAACCTGTTGCCTGTTACAATCCAAACACCAGTTCTGTGAGTTAGGGAACATCTTTTCTCTGTACTTTTCTGAAGTTAACAAGTTACTGTGTTCTGAAAATGTTAAGACGTTGGCAAATATACTTGGTAAAACTTGTTTTCTAAACCAACAATCAGTAACTTTAAATGCAAGGGAGCGGCTCCTATATGGCCAGCGCAACTCACATTATCATGACTGCTTTGAAACAATCAAGTAAGTTTCTTGCATATGCGTTTTCGGTTCGTACATGGAGCTGCATGCTTTTTTACAAAAGGTCGATTACAAAATGGGGTTCGTTTTGTACACAAAGTGTAACATTTTCGTTACATAGACGTATTTCCAATTTTTTATTTAACAAGTTTTCCTATTTGGGCATTGTATACAAATTCGGTCTTCGGTCAATTAAATCCAATCCATAGTTCTATCAAAATAAACCTAATTTAAATATTTACGTATCACAAAATTTAACTGTCAGACGAAAAATACCATGCTTATTTTACTTTCAAATACGAAAAAATGTTTAAGAGCATGAACTAGTCATGTAAATATTATACGCAAATACGGAGCAAGTTTCACCCTTTTGAAAACCTCACCATGTAATTCTTCACTTAGCAAAGTTTTTCTTGATAAATCTGTTTTAAAAAACTTATCAATCGTTAAAACGAAAATCAACTATTTATTGTCGCCGCATGCATTAAATTGTTTTTGCAGTATCTTTTGGGACAATATCATCCCCAAATATTTTTTAATTTGAGGTGCTACTGCCATTAGAGTTTTGAAAATATAATGTGACTAATTACTTTTTACGTTCCATGATACTAGAAGCATAAACCGTATTATTAAAACCCAACCATATACTTGAATGCAAAATAAAACAAACAAACCCCGCAACATTTGTACTTTTACAAACAAAATTTTAAAAGATTTTATAGCTTAATAAGACAAAATCCAACAATAAACATATCTAACTATACATTTTAGAAGGGACCTCTCTGGGTCGTTCTGTAAGAGCTTAGCACTTGCCTTAGTATTTTGCAGCATTGTACTAACAATGCTGACGTGGCCCAGTGGCATGAGCCTAGGGCTTGAGGTAGTGCAGTGCTAAGGTCGCGGGATCGATTCCTGGCTGGGGCAAAGTTTTTTTTACACAAAACATATTATCTCAACTGCAGTGCAGTTACTGCACTATAGTACTGCTATTTTTTGACGAATTAAGCTGAATCTTGGCATGTAGACTAATTAAAGGGTGGGGAATTTAGCCAAATTAACCAATTACCCCCGGGGGGTAGGGCTTATCCCCCAGGAGTAATTTTTCACAGTTTTGCTCGGATTGAGCTCAAATTTGGTATGTAGAGCAATGAAAGGGTGGGGAATTCATGCTAAAATTGTCGCCAATAATTTTTCGCTGGACGTAGTTTTACAACGTACAACAAGTATTATTTTTTTAAATGTCAATTCCTGATGTAAATTTTATAACAAATCAACACTGCTGTCCATTTTAAATAAAAAATCAACACTGCTGTCCATTTTAAATAAAAAATCAACACTGCTGTCCATTTTAAATAAAAAATCAACACTGCTGTCCATTTTAAATAAAAAATCAACACTGCTGTCAATTTTAAATAAAAAGTCAACGCTGCCGTCTATTTTGAATAAAAAAGAATTTATTCTTCCGTTTTTTAAATAAAAAAGGTTTATGGTAAATTGACTGGGTACGAATTTGGTTGGGGTTAACCATCAGCAAACCGGTAAGCCTTTTGGCTATCGTTTTAGTAGTTTCGGTTAACCAGGAAGGTTGCCGCTTTTAACCATGAAGGCTAAACTTTTATAATTGAGAAGTGCCTGGCCAACCAACCAGCCATGTTTAGCCCTTTTTAAATTGATGAGAGTAAACCGAGAAGGTTTACATTCTTAAGGAAAGAGAATTTTGAGTTGCTTGGGTTCTCAAAAAGAGGACACCGAAGGAAAAGAGAACCACTATTGAATTTAAAGTGGGTGGGTTAATGAAATAGGATCCCCGGTTGAATTTGTATTAGTTAAAATCTGGAATACGGACCCGAGATTGACCCTAGGTAATTCAACAAAACGTATTTAACTAATTCAACGAGTTAAATTAGCGGATGCCTCTTTAGAGTGATCGGAAATGGTTTCCATACATGGTTTAAAAGTTTTGATATATGTATTTAGCTCTAGATGCCATCAAATTGTATCTTGTTTTGATGGCAAAACGGGCTTAGGACTAGTTGACTAATTAATGTATTAAACAAAACCAACATTTTAGTGTTACTCTACATAAAGTTTCTGCTTCTGGTGGATACACTATATCTTAAAATGCAAAAGAATGCAAAACCTGTTCAATAATAACACGACCAATCCAATTCCCTCAAAACCTCCCAACCATTTTAAAACCTAATTTTTCATATATTTTTCTGAATGACTCAGACTGAATCTTGGGTTTCTGTACAGTCCCCTTCCAACAAGTACCAAGATTCACTCGTTTACGCAATATTTTACCCGTTTTCAATTTGGGAATCACGACTGATTAAATCGACTCTAGATTCGATGTCGTTACACCTGTCAACAATATCCGTTATGATTTCCCAAACAAAAAACCACCAAAATCCATTTCAAACCCCCAGAAATATTCAATACATTAACTAATCATTTAAACAACCTTACAAATTCCGGGCTTCTCAAAAAGTATATCCGACAGTAATCTTTAGAATTATTTATGCAAACTGTAAAATATGCTCATATATTTTGCAGCTCGGCTGCTACCCAAATCTACATTGAGTAGCCGCCTCACTGTCGTCTCAATAATTATGTTAATTATCATGAGCACAACTTCCCTGTGCTCTTGATAATGTTATAAAGTCATTCCTGAAATAAAAATCATTCTGGTTTTGTCCATTGCCTAAACCTCTTGTCTCTTGTTCCATTTCTCTCTGTGATACACCACCTATAACATTGTTATCTTGAACGTATTGCTCATAAGATTTAGAGGAAAACTTTTTACAATTTACAACAAGGTTTATATACATGCTGTTGATATCATATGTAACCAGTGCATATTTTTTATCTTTTGAGAGATTTATTTCATTTGGTAAAATTAGTAAATGTGATGTATCTAGTAAAATGGTAGGAAGTGTACACATGACTGATTTCAATTGATAATCTACATACGCGCTAATATTCCTATTAATCGTATTACAGGTACTGCTTATAGGCCTTCCTGGAGGAAACTTTTGGAATATTTTTTGCACTTTAGGTAGTATGTGGAATGAAGCTGGCTTATGATTGCAGCACTAAATCTTGTAAATGGGTATCTTCAGATAGTCTTATCTTTTTCAGGAAAACTGAAGTTTTATTACAGTCTTGTAGAATACAAAATTCAATTTTAGCATGCTTTTGACCTTTATTACAGGTGTCAAAACCGAGGCTAGTTAAGTTACTTTTCAATGCTTAAATTTGAAATTCGTAAAATTGCTTCATTGCTTGATACATAAAGCCAAACTAAACAGTTATAATTACATTTTGTACTGAAATTCTGAATCAGGAACACAAAATAAACAATAATATATTATTAAGTAGCGAAAGCTACTTATTAATCTGACCCCGTGTCGTCCGTCTTGTCCTCAACGTCGTCCGCACGATATCTCTTTAACGCTTTAATCGATTTTTACGAAACTTGGCACAAAGGTGCCTAATGGTATACGCTTGCTGGCGTTGCTCGCGGCCAACTTTCAGATAAAAAAATCAACTGTCAAAAGTTATAACAACTTTTGTTCTTTTTTGCTGATAGAAGACGGGTTCACTTATTGTTAATTGTTCAACGAGAGATATTTTTTTGTTGGCGTTAGACTGTTCTATTCAATCTGATTTGGTTAACACAGAAAAATATAAAAAAATCTGTCATTTGATTGTTAAATTCAATCTGAATGGTTTAACGCAGAAATAGACAGATTTTTCTGCTGGCATTAGACTGTTCTATTCAATCTGATTTGGTTAACGCAGAAAAAATATAAAACAATCTGTCATTTGATTGTTAAATTCAATCTGAATGGTTTAACGCAGAAATAGTCAAATTTTTCAGCTGACATTAGACTGTTCTATTCAATCTGATTTGGTTAACGCGGAAATAGTCAAGTTTTTCAGTTGGCATTTGACAGTTCCATTTAATCTGATTTGTTTAGCGCAGGATCAATCAAATTTTTGTCTGCTCTGTCTGTTCATGTTGAATTGTCACATACATGCTTTCGCTACTTCGCTACATGTAGGCATGTGCCTGCTTTATTTTGCATAAAAACTGCTTTGGAACTTTTGAGATACAAATATAACAAAACTACAAACAGGATAACTGTTTTTCAAAAGAGGAATTCAATAGGGGATATTTAAATCTTTTCTTCTACGGGAATTAAGCCCCTGTGCCATTAGCAACCCACCCTTCCATGTCACTAGTTGTCACCGTCACTGACACTTACAGACCACTGACTCACCCAAAAATGTGACGTCGTTAGTGGATGGCACCTTTTGCTGGAAAATTGGTTTTAAAAATTTAGAGTCAAACGAACCATTTTTAACTAAAACATAAACGTATTAACGTTTAACCCAAATATAGTTCAAATCGTATGTACCCTTTATTTTATATTCTGTATTAGCAGAAATTCTTTGACACACTTAGCCTTCCCTCTAATCAAGATTGGGGACATGGGCTTACCTACATGTCAAGGCACCATGGCTATGCTTCCTAAAAATTCTTGTAAAATTTTTGCATGGAAATCAAAGGCTAGAAGATTATTGAGGTAAAATCATTTAAAATCCAAGAGATAAAAGGACCTGTGTACTTTTTAGCCACACAAAGCTGCTAAACGTAAAAGTTTCGCAAATGAGTGACACTTTGTACATACAATTTTTTTGCGGTCTCTTATCGTTTAGTACGTGCGTCAATAATATAGTTTTTAAACCAGTTAACAAAAACCAATTCACTAAAGTGTTGGCAGTAAACGCGAGTTTAAAACATGTTTAAAGTTTTTATTCCATTGCATAATTTAAACCAGTTTACTTTATGTCAATTTCAAATGCTAGATTTTAATGTTATGTTCTTGAGCGTCAGAATATAAGCTGAAATAACATGCTCACCTAACCTAAAGCCCTTTGTGTGAAGTAGGGTATCCTGTGCGGTTTCTTCATGTAATCCTGCGCACAACACAATCTGAACATTTAATCACGTTTCCTGGTCTTCTTGCTAGTAGTGTTATAACAAGTGTATAATGTGTATGTTGTATGTAGCTGTAGTATCGTGTAGCACCATGGTAGCTATTTTACCAAGTGATGATATATAGCTTGCATAAATTGATATTGTTCTCAGTTTAGTGCCTCAGGTGTTTCCTAAAATTTTGAAACGTTCTTTGAGTAATATTTTCGCTCATACGAGCTTTCGGCTGGTCTCGCTTGCGTCTATTGGAAGTGTTCAAGCATTGTGCAATCCAGCCTACTCTTTGAGCAACTATTTTCTTGGACTGTGATTGCACGCAAATTTTTCAAGATTGCATTCTTAATTCAAATGTGTTACACAAAAATCGTTATCAAAGGCTAAATTTATTTGAATCACATTTATATAAAAGGTGGAAGAAATTTGTCAATCGATATCTCTAGTGACCCTTGAGGTGTCCCACCAACAAGGAGTGTGTTCTGTACGGGTAGCCAGACAAATTAGCTATTTTGTCTTGATACTGTAGTGAAGCCTGGCGAGTGCTTTTAGCCGGAGCCACAGTTTTGGGGTCGGGTTTTCCTAATCATGCCCAGAGGTACTTGGTTTAGATTTTTCAGTACTCTTACCTTAGAATCTCGTAATAAAGACGTTTTCTGAACATCTTGAAGTTGTTCCTTTGTTTATTTGCATCTATGCATTTACGAAGTTATCTCTGGGGGTACACGGCGTGGCAGATCCTTCATTGCACCCGCTTACTGGCGCACTGAAAGGAAACACAAAGGCAACGACTATCATAGTAAATCCAGGGTGCTATACCAAATTTCCGTAGAACGTGGCTAGTCAATTAATATCCGTATGCGTCCATTTCATTGCCCTAGATTTCAAACCTATAGAATTATCGTTTATATCTTTGCAAACCATGCAAATGTTTTTATTGCTGCTCTATAGGCCACGAAGCTTGGAAGAGCATGAATAAATAATTTCATTCATTCATTCATTACATAAGAACCAGTCATTGGGATTGATATTAATCACCAATCCTTTTTTTGAAAGCTTCTAGATTTAATCCCAATTAATAATCACTCCAAAAATTTGGACGATGAGATAAAAGACGTATTTGACCAACCGTACGACACCATCAGGTTGGAGAAACTGATAAAACCCTTGCACGTTGAACGAAAAAATGTGTTCATGTTTGCAAACGTCGAATAACTTGATGATATATGAGACGATCCCGACATTGAAATTTGCTATAAGGATTTGTTTGGCCTACTTTCCAAATCTTCAAATTAAAATGTTTTTCACTGCATGATTCTGCTTCCGTCTTTTAAAGATGTGACGTGCAATAAAAATTTGATGCGTCCACATATTATGTAATACAAATGGTAAAATTTTCAGGAATTCCTCAGGTTTTCAAACTCCACTTGTCTAAAAAAAACTTGATGACAACACTTCAACGCAAACAATTTCAACTAAACAAACAAATGCTGCGCTTAAATAGGATTTGATTTACTCAATAATGTGCCTGAATTAGCCCTTAACGAGAAGGAATTAAATTTTTGTACGCCATGCTTTCACCGCAATTATTTTACGTTTTCTACCACTCCCGTAGTAAACTACGACATATTTTTGGTAATTCACATCTGTTTTTGACATTGTATACTAGTAAGACATTTTGTCTACAGGATGTGTGTGTATATACCCTGACGCACTTTACGGCCTCACGTCGTCTGTGTAACGTAGGCGTTGTACAATATGCAACTGACCAACTTCAGTGGTTTTTGTGAGGCCGTATTGTATATGATTTGTTTTGTTTTACTTAGTGTGAGCAAGGGTATTTTAGTTATTTATGTGGTAGCAGAGTATATGAGAAATCAGAATCGAGCCAAGATTCGATGGTATAGCCAAATAGAGGCCTCAAAAACACGCTGATGTGTTTCTTTTATGTCAGTCGTGTGCAGTTTTCACGTTTGTCTAATGCCGGGGCAGAATCGTGAAGCTTGAATTTGGGATTAGTGATTAACAAGTAGATTAAGCAACAACCGAATGTCGAAACAAGCAACCTAACATAAATAACATTGAGTTTATGCGTCGTAGTATACTATTAAATATAACCAGTGATATATTGTTAATCAGCTGCATGTGTTTGTTCCTTAAATTGACATTGAACTTTTTGAAAAATTGCCCATAATTAGGAAAATTCAATCAATTATCATAGTCCAATATATATTTTTGTTTACCAGTTAACTACATAACAACCAGTCATTGGGATTGATATTAATCACCAATCCCTTTTTTGAAAGCTTCTAGATTTAATCCCAATTAATAATCACTCCAAAAATTTGGACGATGAGATAAGTCTGGGGGAAAAGCTGACAGATTGCTGGACTAGACATCACACATTGCTATATACAATTTTCAACAAACCGGCTCTGTTTTTCAAAAGTCTATATTATGCCTGGATTTCAAAAGTCAATACTATGTAAAATGGGAGTAGGTTAACAATTTTTAGCTGCATCACTGCCTTATAAAATCGGTTTATTAAAATGTTTTAACCTTTTTTGATGCTACACTGTAAGGGTAAGGGTAACCGAATGAACTTGTCATGTAAACCAAATCTTATGGAATCCTTTGGATCGGTTTTTCCAATCCAAGAAAAACCATTACAAACTCAGCTCCAGCTCTCTTAAAGTCAGATATACTTAGCTCCTTAGCCGCAAAGGCAAGCAGCTCAACGTCAAATTTTTTTACCATTAATAAATCCGCTGTTTGCTTTTACCGTCCACTAGCATGGATACCGCTGTTGGATACTAGAGGTAGTGCTGTTCAGTGGATAGGTGATTAGTGGACAAACTAGCCAATGTCCTCCAAAAAGCACGTTGGACACTGGAAACTGATACCGAGGAGAGTAGCAAATAGCTTAATTGAATCTTGTACCTGAGGTTTGAATAGTGTTGGAAGAGTACAAAAATACATATGTGGAAGTACGTACTAACCAGACAGGAAATTTGACACTTCCAAAGATCGAAAAGGATGATAAATCCTGATTCTTTACATGCTTGCAGTTTTACGAAAACCAGTACCCCAGCTGAGTTTGATTTCCGATGAAGGAAATCAGCAAACACATGAACACATTTTTGTGGGTGTCACTGTCCACTATTTTTTCTTTTATACAAGTACTGGTGTTACGCACAGTCTGAAATAGCTTCTATGGAAACAATTGAGCCATAACAGATTAATGTCTATCAAGTACTTAAAACAGAACAGCTGGCATATGATACAAAATATATGTCCTGGAGGTTTACAACCTGAACATTTATTAACACAAATTTAGTAAACAAAACACAAGACAATGGACATTTCACTGAAACCGAATTTGTCAAATTGATAACATTTATAATTGTCAAATTTTTATAATTGATAACAAAATACAGTAAAGCGTACGTAAAAGTAAGGAGATGTTGTCATGGCACTAGTTTACAAGCATACACGATTACCAAAAATATGATTTATCATACGTGCCCCAATCCAAATTTGGATATAACAGGATGCCCAGCAATTCCTGTATTAACAACTTGAGCTTGGAATCCACCAAATGGGGTTGACGTATTTGACCAACTGTACGACACCATCAGGTTGGAGAATAAAACCCTTTAGTCGTTTTGCCATCACGAATTTCTTGATGAATCTTTTGATCTCCCGTAAACTTGTCAGCAACACAGTACGAGTATTGGTAAGTTGGAACGCTATGGTGCCCTTGCAAGTAAATAAGCCCTTCGTCGCCAATATTTGATCTCACCAAGCCCGCAAAAATGATGAGAGCGAAAGCAATCTGTGGGATTTCAGAAAATAAATTGCTGAGTACAAAGGACAGTAGCTATATCAGTGAGTGAATTATCATGTATTTAGAATATTTCAGTGTTGTTTGAACCAAATACTTTTTTAAAACAATTTTTCAAAATATCCAGATTGTTTGCTTTCAAAAGTTTTCATGGCTGCAATGGATTTTACCTTTAGTACGTTGGTTTTAGGATATCCTGGCAGAATGATAGATTCCTATACCAAATTCTTCGTTTATTATCCAGAAATGGTGAGATGCGAAAATGTTGGTGACGTGTATTTCAGCAACAAATGCCACAAATACAGAACGGTAACCTGTTCACTAACAGTAAGTTCTTGTTTAGCAGGTTGGGCGTTTTAATGAAACTCCGTTACATCATAGATAACTTAACGTATTCAAGCCTAATAATGTCGCAGAAACGCAAATTGGGGTCAACAAATTTACCCTTTATCAATCAAGGAAGCCCGTGTGCTTTAACGAAAGAACAAATTAGTTCACTAGTCAATCAGGCGACTAAATATAAAGTGAATGAAAAATTACAAACAAGATTCAAAGCGGCGATTTCACAAAATTACACAACTATAAGTAATAAGCTCCTATCTCCCAAATTCTGCAGAATAACAAGATTGGCCGAAGTCCAATCTATCCAAGACTGGCCGTGTTTATATAAATTAGCTCATCCACTTATTTATCAGACAGCATGCAAAATCCTTAGATTAGAATCAAAACCACCAATGCGAGATGTTTCTACGTGTTTATCTCTGTATACATATATATTACCTATTGTCATTTGAGGGATTTCCATGTACGCGAAATAAAGCAGCATATGATTAGGAAGGGCTTTGTGGGGTTGAGTGTAATATTTAGAATATGTTAAAAGTTTGTGCAATTTATAATTCATGCGACGTCGTTGCTACGGGAGCAAAGCTTGTTTACAATTTGCCTCAATATCTTACTATTAATTGCAAAGGTTTGAGGTTTGTTTGGTTTTTAATTTAAGTGTTTTAATAGAAAACAGTTTAAGAACAGTTTTTCTTTCTCTTATTGATGCCAAAGAAACAATGGAAACTGTGTGTGCAGGCTTTGACGGAACTTGCACGTTCTTAACTTTAACGTCAATTTTATACACTGTTTCAAAAAATCAGTCAACATTTTGAATTGCATCTTCATTTCTATTTCATAATATTTCTTAGGCCCAGGTTCCGTCTCTGTTAATAAGTCTGATTCCCAATTTGTGTACTTCTCGTGCTTCAACTCCAATTCACGGCAAATTAGCTTGTTCAAACACGAATCAACTTCAGTTTTTATGGCGAGCAAATTTTGCTTAAACAGTGTCAAAATGTTCAGTTGGTTTTTAGTCAGTGTATCACAAGAGCTTTCCACACATGACAAAAATTCCACTAAAGTCGGGTGGCACAAAAATGCCAAGTTTGGCTTTGCTGTAGCACAATGCCCTGCTCTTTTAACAAATTCTTTTTCCATTGCTGTGCGTGTACTCAACAAGTTACACTCTAAACAACAGATCTGTATTGCTTTATTGACGCACAGAAGGAGGCAAATCTCACATCCTTCTCTCTTGACAGCTCAGACGGAACTCCTGATGATGTATATGTAGTTCTTCTTCAGCGTGATGATTAGCAGGGCTTGCGCTCCAAATAAATGATTGTTAGCGCCTTCGGATTTACCTAAAGAATACTAAGGCAGTTGAAATTTTTAACATACAGGGTATTAGTCAAAATATGAAGATTTATCAAACCAGTCTGCTGCACAAAAACGTATTGCCTGTAAAATGTCCTGCGTTCGTGCGTTAAATTCCGGGAAAATTTTACAGTGTCCCTGCCATGTGTATCTAAAAACATCCATGGTAAGCCATTGAAAAATGCTCGCTGCTAACAACTATGAGTGTCTAAGTAGTCAAAAGATCCTACGACAATATCCTCGATGAATGCAGTAAGTAAACATCCATGGTAAGCTATTGAAAAATGCTCGCTGCTAACAACTATGAGTGTCTAAGTAGTCAAAAGATCCTACGACAATATCCTCGATGAATGCAGTAAGTAAACATCCATGGTAAGCCATTGAAAAACGCTCGCTGCTAACAACTATGAGTGTCTAAGTAGTCAAAAGATCCTACGACAATATCCTCGATGAATGCAGTAAGTAAACATCCATGGTAAGCCATTGAAAAATGCTCGCTGCTAACAACTTATGAGTGTCTAAGTAGTCAAAAGATCCTACGACAATATCCTCGATGAATGCAGCTTTCCACACATGACAAAAATTCCACTAGAGTCGGGTAGCACAAAAATGCTAAGCTTGGCTTAGCTGTAGCACAATGCCCTGCTCGTATAACAAATTCCTTTTCCATAGCTGCGCGTTTACTCAACAACTTACACTCTAAACAGCCAATATTTATTGCTTTATTAACGCACAGGCAAATCTCACATCCTTCTCTCTTGACAGCTCAGACCGAACTGACTGGTTGTTATGTAGTCAACTGCTAAACAAAAATATAAATTGGATTATGATAATTGATTGAATTTTCCAAATTATGGGCAATTTGTCAAAAACTTCTGTGAAATATGCTTGTATAAAAGCAATGTGGAATGAGGTGAAGAGTAGACGAGACACAAGAAGTTTAAGCAATGAACAAAACCAGAATGACTTTTATTTCAGGAATGACTGAACTTTATAACTTGACTTGAGCACAGTGAAGCCGTGCTAAGGGAAATTAACATATATATTGAGACGACGGTGAGGTATGTCAATTTAAGGAACAAACATATGCAGCTTATTAGCAATATATCACTGGTAATTTAATTTAATTAATTAAAAATTTAGTAGTATACTACGACGCAATATCCAATGTTATTTATGTTAGGTTGATTGTTTTGACATTCGGTTGTTGCATTATCTACTTGTTAACCATTAATCCCAAATTCATGCTTCACTTCTGCCCCGGAATTTGACAAGCCTGTAAACTGCACACGACTTGCATAAAAAATACACCAGCGTGTTTTTGAGGCCTCTATTTGGCTATAATATCGAATCTTGGCTCGGTTCTGATTTCTCATATACTCTGCTACCACACAACTAAAATATCCATGCTCACACTAGTAAAACAAACAAATCGTATACAATACGGCCTCACAAAAACCACTCAAGTTGGTCAGTTGCATATTCTCCAACGCTTACATTCCCTAGACGACGTGAGGCCGTAAAGTGCGTCGGGGTATATACAAACACATCCTAGACACAAAACTAGAAAGCCAGCGACCGCTCCGCAGGTGAAGAGCCTGATTCAGATTCTAAATACCCATAATATTGTGCTGGATGGTATAGAGATAATTTGTACTTAGATGTAGTCAGGATAACACATCTTTGCAACAAAAATCGTTTTTAATCCAACAATTTATTTCATTAGCAAACCATGCCACGTATTGCTTGTCGCTAAGGCACCTGAGCCAGGGCTTTTGTGACCTTTGGGCGAAGTTTGTTAAGCCTTGTTCTGGCCATGCATAACAGCCGACAGCGACTAATCTAAAGCCGTCGTTATTAGATTTTGAAAGTATGCTTATTGCTTCCCATACATGTAGGAAGCATGGCATGAGCATGAGCATTGCAAGCCTGAAATGCAAATTCTACACCTGGCTCTAGACACCTGAATTTCAAGCAAGCGCTACGTTGAATATATGCAAAGCTAAATAGTTGTAACATTTGTCTGCCATGTGCGACAGCCTAAATGTTACAGCAACTAAATTAAAGCCGTCGTTGTCGTTACTATATTTTTGGGTTGATTTTTACTTCCCCTCCATGTCGTAAGTATGGGTAAGGACTGCAAGCCAGAGATGTAAATCCTACGCATGAGGCGTCATCCACTAATGACGTCACCTAGAAACCCGATTGTTCGAGTGACCCACTGGCCCCTGTCACTATTTTTTAACATTAGAGGATATGGCAATTAAAATAGGCCGTCACCTCCTAATCATAGTGACCCATTGACCCCTAAAAGTGACGTTGGTTCCTGACTCTTGACATTTCAAGCGTTTCAGTTGAGATTAATACCAGAAGCGAAAAAGTTGTACCATTATCTTTTATCTGCCAGTTAACTGTTATACGCATCTGTCATAATTAAGACAGTTGTATTCTGATCAGGCCTTGCAGAATTTCAGCAATCCGACAACAGATTCGTCAGTTTGGTCAAAAACTGAACAATAATCATGTGTCGCAAAGTGTAGTCTCTAAAGAATGAAGATTTAACCATTACGGCCCTGATTCAGGCCCTCCGGATTCGAATTTTAACAATCCGACCTCAGATGCGTCAGTTTGGTCAAAAACTTTACCATAATCATGTGTCGCACAGTGCAATCAGTAACGATTTTAGATTTGACCATTAAGGCCCTGACTCAGGCTCTAAATATTTAAGTTATTGTGTTAGGGAGACTTACTAAACCGTTGGCTTTCGGGATAGTTTGTTTGTAAAAAAACATGGAAAATTATTTGACGAAGGTAGGATTCGTCACGGCGATCTCTACTCTATTACCCCGACACTCAAGTTACTGAGCCACGGAGGATGAGCTTGAGTACAGCGGTAAAATAACTTGTGGTATGGTAAACAAAAAAAGTACGTCCTACGGAACATCGCACTTTAAATATTAAAGATGTCTTACTAGTTTACAATGTCAAAAACAAATGTGAATTACCAAAAATATTTCCTTGTTTAGTACGGAGTGGTAGAAAACGTTAAATAATTGAACGTATTAAAGCTCGGCGTACAATGATTATAGATCTTATTTAAGTGTAACATTTGTTTCTTTAGTTGAAATTGTTTGCGTTGAAGTGTTGTCATCAAGCTTTGAAAACCTGAGGAATTCCTGTAAATTTTATCCTGAGGTATGAGGTCAAGCAAAAAATACTGGAGTCTTAGAACAATAATAACACCATTCAATGTAACAAAGCATTAAGCATTTGAGTTACATATTATGTGGACGCTTCAAATTTTTATTGCACGTCACATCTTTAAAAGACGGAAGCAGAATCATGCAATGAAAAACATTTTAATTTGAAGATTTGGAAAGTAGGCCAAACAAATCCTTATAGCAAATTTCAATGTCGGGATCGTCTCATATATCATCAGGCTATTGGGCGTTTGCAAACACGAACACATTTTTTTGTTCAACGTTAAACACAAACGTTATTTGGTTATTAAGAGTTGTTGTGAAAGCTAAGTGGTCAAAAAGCATCAAAAAGCTTTAAAGAAATGAATACAACAAGACACTAAGTAGCACAAAGTGTAAAAGGAGGCACCGGCAATATTTTGTACTGAGCGCAAACCCTGCAAACCAGTAGTCTTATATCTGTCTATAAAACTCCTCAAAACTTTGTTGAAATGAAAATGTGTTGTTGTTAGTGGTGACAAAATTAGTGAACCCACATTACGACATATACTTACGACGAAACAGATATATGTTTTATAACCAATCAGTGGTTTATGCGAATAACTGTTTGTGTGTAGAAACTTTTATTGGCGGAATAACATGGATGTAAAGGCCCAGCAAGCTCTACTGCAATGAATAAACCACAAATCATTTTGTTTTTGAAGTAGTTTTAAGTATGAATTGCTTAAAAGTAAATTGTGCGCTTATTATTCAAACAATTTATGGATTCCAGGGCAATGCACTCCAGTCACTATTGTGCTCTAGCTTATAGTTTATAGTTCCAGTGGGGTTGTATCGTAGTTGACGGTTATCAGTAACGGTGGGATCACCCGGCTTGTTTCCAGGACGGATACTGGGATACTTGAGATTCGGAGTAGTCGAGTAATTAATAAAATCTGAATGTTTCATTGTTTTAACCCCGTATGGCTTAGGATTAACTCGGGCGGATTGGCATACGTCGGCATAATCATTGGGTAAATAAATGGTCATCCTTTAAGTTTACGTTCAATGGTCGCATGTACAGAATCAACCTCGTTTTGCATGTGGCCTTTTTTCAGGTATTTTTGGTACACTGTTTTTGCGATCTCATAGCAAAATATAGCAGTGCGTTAGACAAAGCAGCATTTCTGTTTTGATTGGTGCAGCCATCGCTGTATACAATTATTGGTAACTGATCCTGTAACATTTCCTCCATGTAATTGTGCAGACCAGTTGCAAAAGTAGATGCTACTATGTCACCAGCCGATTCGTTCCAATGGAAGCATATTGCATAAAGGGATTTCAAATCATAATTTGAGTAATTGTGCACCATCAATATGGGTTTGTAGTACAAAGCACTGGTATTCATCATTGGAGCCAAAAAAACCGCTTGCACTACAACACAAATTAAGTGGAATTTTACTGCTTTAGCATCCAGCTTATTTTTCGACTTTTCTGCTCTTGCCGTTTTTTTCTTTAACTGATTCAACTGAACTGACTTTCCATTCTCCTTTAGAAATATTTTTGACCTCGTAACCGCAGCAAATGTCACATTTATCAATCCTGGGCATATATAAGGATATCTTCTTTTCAGACACAAGTTCCATGAAACCTGTGTAGGGAAGTGGAGCTTGTTGCAATTCCTCACACGTTTCCTTACACGCTTTGTACAAATGAATTTTGTTTTTGAATACAGGTTCCAGGAGTTTATCATTTCGGGCTCTGCAGTAGTGCCTGGGCAACTTATGGAGGCTGTCAATATATTCAATTGCGTGCATTTTACTTGGGCTTAGTCTGGGTGTGGAACGAGGCTTTGCCGTGCGGCATTGAGTTCCAGGAGAATTGATCCATCCGCGTAGTGCTTTCAGGATTATTCATAACGTGCTGACAAACATGTTTCGACTTGTCTTTTCAACCCATTTAATTTTAAATAGAACACATTCGTGATTGTCTTCTTAGAACTTCCTGGGGTTCTTGCAAACTTCGCATCAATCTGATCCAACAGGCCCTTAACGTTGGACGTTTTAGCATTCCAGTCCATTGCTTGCCAAAAAGTTTGGAAAAGATAACATCTTGCATTCTCGAACTCAATGCATGGCCGCCGGCTTGTGCTTGTACAGTTATTTGAAGTACAAGTGGGTCCGCAAGTCCTTTCCGATTTTGGCTTCGTCAATGTCCTCCGCGACTGGTGATTAGAATCTTAAGGAAGCCTCGCCCTTCAAGCGTTTCACTTTCTCCTTCTCAGATTTCCAATTGGATTTATTCAAAATTCTTGAACGTTTACGTCCTCTGTTTGTCAAGGCCATGGGAGAATCTGACCCCATCATGGCTAACGGTGACCACATCTTCAGCGTTCGGGGGTTCGGAAATTCTGCTGCCCTGGTTCTGTGTGGAAACTTGTAGTTTACTGAAACGAGCAATGACGGCCATATCCTGCTTCAACAAGTTGAGCTGCGTCCGGGGCTTCTTGTGCAGCACGATCTTTGCGGAACTACTATTAAATGGGCTGTGAGTGTTGGTGCGGTACGAAAAAATGCAACCTTTAGAGGCGCCAGACAACGGCAATATCGGTAGTGGGCATTCCAACTGTAAATGTTCGCACAAAGCGTTCGGCTTCAACGCTGGAACTAGGTTGATAGACGGAAGAAAACACATTTTGAATAGCATTGTTGCTCAAAAATGATACAAACTCACTCGACGCAAACAGACGACAGTTATCGGTACCAAACTGCTCAGGTAATCGAACACAAGCAAAGTTGTTGTGTTAGGATGCAAATTAAAAATTTCGGGCCATTTGGAGTGAGCATCAAGAACTAGTCAGCCACATGTTGTTTAAGTAGGGTCCTGCCAAATTCCACGTGGAGTCTCCGTCATGGTTTTGGAGGAAACGTCAAGGTTGTAGCGGAATAGTACGAAGTGGTAAAGAAGCATGAAGAAAAAACAGTTAAAACGAGGAGAATATATGTTTACGTTGTATTTTTCATTTTTAGAAAATCAACGTGAAATTCGTGTAGCTGTTGCAGGTCTTGTCTGTGTTGAAGGCTGTAGGGGATCACCACACAATCTCCCTTGCACCTTGAGCTACACTGAGTTCATGACGACGAAAATAGGGTTGAAGTTGCTTGCGTAACTGGAAGAATGTTCAGCTGCTGTGTTACCGAAAAGTTCAATTTTGGGTTTTCGTCAGTGATACCAGCAGCAGGATTCTTGAGAAGTGGAAGGAAGCAGGAAAGGACGAAGGCATTTCTCTGATATGCAGACTTATAAATTAAGCTGGCTGACAAATAGGGCCCAGTGGTGGTCTTGTTGCCATAAAAGATGGCAAGTTGAGACTTCGGAAGGAAAATGTTGACGAAGGGTTTGTGGTCTGTAACTAAACGAAAAGTACAATGTACAACACAAACATATTTGTACAATTTTTAACTGAAAAAATATGCTGAGCCTTTCTATTTCCACTTGACTATAACGATATAAATATATTGACTATATATTTATATATTGACTATAAATATATTTAAAAATTCCCATAAAAACCAACTGGACCCTAGAGGGAGAGTACCTGTGTCGGTGTAGTAGGATTATGAGTTCGCAAAATGGTCTACCGCTTTCTTTTCTTTCCGGTGAAAAGGTGAAAATTCCGTCTTCAGAAACTTTGCTGTAAAAATGAGCATTTCTTTGTGATATTTGGTAATTTAAATTACGACCTCGTTCGATAATAATTCTTAGCTCAGCTCTCAGTGGGTCGGCGTCAGTAATGATAGACCAGTGGAGGTAGTTACATCGATGAATGGTCCTGTCATCATCCCTTTAACTTTACATCCATCTGATTCTACATGTTTCCACACACAAGCAGTTATTCGCATAAGCCACTGATTGGTTATAAAATCCATATCTGCATTTAAAATCGTTAACCTTCTCTCTTATTCAGAGTTTTCAAAAATGCTATTAACCGTTTGTGTGTAGAAAAATATATTGACCGGACAGGTATGAAGGTTACATTCATCATTGTCTTTCAATCCACCATAGCATAAAATGTTTGAATATTAATAAGTGCAAAATTACATTAAAGCAATTCATACTGAAAACTACTTCGAAAACAAAATAATTTGTAGTTTATTGGTTGCAGTAAAGCTTGCCAGGCCCTTACATCCATCTTATTCCGCAAATAAAAGTTTCTACATACAAACAGTTATTCGCATAAACAACTGATTGGTTGTAAAAATATATCTGCTTCGTCGTAAGTATATGTCGTAATGTGGGTTCACTAATTTTGTCACCACTAACAACAACACATTTTCTTTTCAACAAAATTCCATTGACAGATATAAGACTACAGGTTTGCAGGGTTTGCGCTCAGTACAAAATATTGTCGTTGCCTCCTTTTACACTGTGTGCGTCATAGTGTGTTGTCTTTTTCATTTCTTTAAAGCTTTTTGATGCTTTATAACCACTTAGCTTTCAAAACAACTCTTAATAACCAAATAACGTTTGTGTCTAACGTTGAACGAAAAAATGTGTTCATGTTTGCAAACGTCGAATAACTTGATGATATATGAGACGATCCCGACATTGAAATTTGCTATAAGGATTTGTTTGGCCTACTTTCCAAATCTTCAAATTAAAATGTTTTTCACTGCATGATTCTGCTTCCGTCTTTTAAAGATGTGACGTGCAATAAAAATTTGATGCGTCCACATATTATGTAACCCAAATGGTAAAATTTTCAGGAATACCTCAGGTTTTCAAACTCCATTTGTCTAAAAAAAACTTGATGACAACACTTCAACGCAAACAATTTCAACTAAACAAACAAATGCTGCGCTTAAATAGGATTTGATTTACTCAATAATGTGCCTGAATTAGCCCTTAACGAGAAGGAATTAAATTTTTGTACGCCATGCTTTCACC
The DNA here is from genome assembly GCA_029691765.1 of Entomobrya proxima. Taxonomy (NCBI): domain Eukaryota; kingdom Metazoa; phylum Arthropoda; class Collembola; order Entomobryomorpha; family Entomobryidae; genus Entomobrya; species Entomobrya proxima. The sequence continues at coordinate 48,898,361 of CM056170.1, forward strand.
GCAATTATTTTACGTTTTCTACCACTCCCGTAGTAAACTACGACATATTTTTGGTAATTCATATCTGTTTTTGACATTGTATACTAGTAAGACATTTTGTCTACAGGATGTGTGTGTATATACCCTGACGCACTTTACGGCCTCACGTCGTCTGTGTAACGTAGGCGTTGTACAATATGCAACTGACCAACTTCAGTGGTTTTTGTGAGGCCGTATTGTATATGATTTGTTTTGTTTTACTTAGTGTGAGCAAGGGTATTTTAGTTATTTATGTGGTAGCAGAGTATATGAGAAATCAGAATCGAGCCAAGGTTCGATGGTATAGCCAAATAGAGGCTTCAAAAACCCGCTGATGTGTTTCTTGTATGTCAGTCGTGTGCAGTTTTCACGTTTGTCTAATGCCGGGGCAGAATCGTGAAGCTTGAATTTGGGATTAGTGATTAACAAGTAGATTAAGCAACAACCGAATGTCGAAACAAGCAACCTAACAAAAATAACATTGAGTTATTGCGTCGTAGTATACTATTAAATATAACCAGTGATATATTGTTAATCAGCTGCATGTGTTTGTTCCTTAAATTGACATTGAACTTTTTGAAAAATTGCCCATAATTAGGAAAATTCAATCAATTATCATAGTCCAATATATATTTTTGTTTACCAGTTGACTACATAACAACCAGTCATTGGGATTGATATTAATCACCAATCCCTTTTTTGAAAGCTTCTTGATTTAATCCCAATTAATAATCACTCCAAAAATGACGATGAGATAAGTCTGGGGGAAAAGCTGACAGATTGCTGAACTAGACATCACACATTGCTATATACAAATTTCAACAAACCGGCTCTATCTCTTTCGTTTAATCATTTTTAAATTGAACTCATACAGTTTGTGTACACTTTTACCGTTCAGAAAGCCTTCAGGGATTTTTTAAAAAAGTTTCAGTATGTGAATAGGACGTACAGCGACTTTAGGGACCACAATTGGTAGGGCTAGGCTTTTTAAAGACTGACTGTTTTAATAGACAATTTGAGTTTATTGAACCAATCAACCCACTTGAACCAAAACTTAGCGTAAAAGCATGCTGATGGTGCAACGGAAGGGTTGTCATATATTTGAAGACATCAAAAGATATCGTAGTAAACACAACATGAGCAATATGCTCATGTCACCAGATGTCAAACAAACAACGTTTTAGGAAGTAGGCGCTCCTAGACCACGCAAACTTAATCTTCACCATTATTAGATAAAATATGTTCTCCCTTTCAACTCAGTGGAATAGGTGTTGCCCAATGAATCTATTGTTGACATGATGAGAAGGTACATGATTTACGGGAATGTAGTTGAGTGCGTGAAGCTCAACGCCAGCCGGTTGAACAAAGCTGCATGCTCCGGTATTGTGTAATGCCTAGTTGTATAATGGATGGCCATGTTGCCGTAACCGGTCAATATCCTTGTCATCACCGATATTTGCAGAAGTAATTGTAGCAAAAGCAACAATGACAATGACAATCTGAAACATATTTAAAATAAAATGGTTACAAGCTGCTTTAATCCAGTTTTTTGCGGCATTTGGTGCTGTTTTGTTAAAAAACTGATAATCTTGAAAATAAATATAACTTACAGCGATCCTCATTGTGTTAGTTGGCTTAAATTGATTGACTGAGATGCGATTATTAGAAGCAACAGGTGCAGTCTGATTGATTAGTCAAACACCAATTCTCTCTTTTATACAACAATCCTTGCAGTGATACCAATTTGCAAAACCACACATATTTGAACGTCCTAGAGCATTCCTAAATATGGAGATTGATGCGTACGGCAAAACACAAAAGAATTAAACTGTCTGATACCTCACTATGATGTAAATCCTATCTAATTGTTCAGAGCACAAATTTCATATTAAAAGGTTTTATAAACTTTGCTGTTGCTGGTCACGCAACGCAAGGTTGGTAGGATTATGCTACTAAAATAAATAGAATAGTAGTTAGTATTTCAGAACTGTTTTATGTGGTAAAGGTCTCCTTGGATGTCATTTCGAAATACATAAATTAGTAAAGCCGCGCAAGTTTTGGGAATGACAAATCGCATTTTGTACGCTGTGTGGATTTGTAAATATAGTTTGTAAAGTCTTTAGGAATATATATATATATATATATATATATACTTTATTGGTCAGTTAAGAAGTACAATAAAATACAACATCACTGAGGCGCTGAACCATTTTTGATTATTGCGCTCAACCAATTATTATTTTAATGGAAAGATTAACAGAAATGAAAATGAATAAAGTTAAATTGAAATTAGGTAGCACCACAACGAAGAACGAAAAAAAATATTTAGGTTGCACCTAAACAAAAAAAAACTTACACTTTTTCTTCTTTCCCCCGTCTGAAGGACCTTGACTTGCTTGGCCTCCAACGAATTTAGCCTTGATCCTCATCTTGCTGCTTGCCAGAAGTGGTTCGCAGTGTCTAGTTAGGTAGACAGGCTTGATACCCGTCTTCATTTTCTCTGGGTCAACGCACACGTTGGGAATGCTGACGTAAACCCAGAAACCTCTGACCGGACCCTTGCATCCTTCCACCATCTCTTCCACTATCCATTGGCAAATCCCCAGGTCCTGGTTATCCTGGAGCTCCATAACTTGTAGTAGCTCCTCTCCGCTTCTGGGTGACTTTCCAGCGATGAATGTAAAGTAGCTTTTCCTCCGGAATAGATCCGGGAAGTCCTCTACCCTCCACCCCTTGTATTTCCCCCCCAGAAGATTTGGGGTGATTCTCATCACCCAATCCCTTGTCTCAGCATTGCCGCAGTAAATCGCGACTTTACCCTCCCTGTCCGCTGTTTTGTGGATTTGGAGACGATCTGCCGCCCCACTTATTTTCATCTCCTCCTTCATCAGCTCCTCTAAGGTTTCCACAAAAGTGACCTGGTCCGCTGGTGGGATTATATCCCCCACTTTATCCGCGTAAGTTACCCACACAATCTTGTACGCCACTTGCTCAGCGTAGGTGTTCGGTCCGTGGCTGGCGTCAACAAGAGGCTCCTCTGGCCCCCGTTTAAAACTTGGGTTGTCCTGTGGGGAACTAGAAGCGTCTCTTTTACTACCAGCCGGGACTGTATCCTCGGGGACTCCCTCACGTTCTTGTTGTTGTCGCCCTTTCCTTCTGTTCCGATTTCTTCTCCTCTTTCCCCCCATCCCCTCCGGAATAGGAGGAGGTTCTGGAAAGAGGCTCACCCTTTTCACTTTTCCCTCATCGGAATCCGTCGAATGATTTGATAGGCGTCGGGGAGCTGGAGTAGGGGGATTTGGTGGTGGTGGCATCAAAGTTTTGTTTTTGTCGCCTTCCTCCTCCTCCTCCCCTTTCCTCAACAGCTCCTCCTCGTCAACTATCATTTCATTGTCCTCTTCACCACCTGGGGAGAGTGCTAAATTTAGACTCTCATGCCCTGTGGTCAACGAACCTTGATTGTCCATCATGTCCACCTGGTTAGATTGGCACAATACACACAATGTTGAAAAAAACACGTGTCCAAATCCTGACCTTTGTTCTCAAGTGAGAGTGTTTGAGGACTTACCGCTAACCTTGCCAAGTCAAGGTTGGTTTTTCCTCCAACTATTCACTATTTCCAACTTTATTTTATTTAATTGGGATTGTTAAAACTGAAAATAAAATAATGTCTTCTAAGAACATGCCAGCAGCTGCGCCACACGGTTCTTGTTCGCTCGCGAGCCGCGAGGGGTCTAAGTCTTTAGGAAACATTACAATGGAATATCTAGATATAAATCAGGAATGCCTATGCATGCATATTTATAATAACATTTAGTGTTATCATTTTTTCGTTCAACCAAATCATGCGTAAACATACGTACATCCACTACTTACAACTTACTTAATTGTACAACGCGATTGCCAATACATATATGATTTGTAACTGAAAAATTGCTATAATGCGTGCATAATGAGATCTGTATAATGTGCATTGTTGTGTAACGTAATTTTTCAAGTCTCAAGTCAAGGCTGTTGTTGAACTAGGAATGAGAAATTTGTCGCGGAAATTTTTGAATATGATATTTGATGAATACAACACTTGTAAACACATACTGGAAATATATACAGAAGTATGTTCAAAATCTCTAAATATTGAGTATCATAAAATGTTTGGAAAAATAGTCGAGAATATTTAATTACTAGATGATCTTATGTTTTGAGAACACAAAGTTACGAATATGATAATGAGACTAAGACGGTGGTATTTCTAAAAACTGACTCTTTAGCCTGTAGAACCGGGAAAGTCAGTTTGTTGTGTGAGAAGGGTTACTGATTGCAGTGTTCCAGACGAAGATGACAGAATCAGTGAGATTCTGATCAGATGAGTAATTAAAAATGAGTAGTTTTTGTCATGCTAAGGTAATATTAAGACTATCAAGTTAATTTGAAGAGTCAAAGAGAATGTTGCAGTTACGGCAGCTGAAAAACAATACATTAAAAGAGTTAGTTTTGGATCTGTTAACGTTTATCGGCATTAATTTCATTTCATTTTCAATTATATGTGTGCTAAATCTTCGTAAAGTCATACTCGTAATCATATTCGACGATCAACAACAACACCTGAGGATTCTTAACCGCATGTTTGACTAAGTTATTCAAGCAATGAAAAAATGCCTTAAATTTTCTTACAAATTGCAGCATCGAACAAGCCACATGTCTACACAAAATATTGCGTTACACAACAATGCACATTATACAGATCTCATTATGCACGCATTATAGCAATTTTTCAGTTACAAATCATATATGTATTGGCAATCGCGTTGTACAATTAAGTAAGTTGTAAGTAGTGGATGTACGTATGTTTACGCATGATTTGGTTGAACGAAAAAATGATAACACTAAATGTTACTATAAGTATGCATGCATAGGCATTCCTGATTTATATCTAGATATTCCATTGTAATGTTTCCTAAAGACTTTACAAACTATATTTACAAATCCACACAGCGTACAAAATGCGATTTGTCATTCCCAAAACTTGCGCGGCTTTACTAACTTATGTATTTCGAAATGACATCCAAGGAGACCTTTACCACATAAAACAGTTCTGAAATACTAACTACTATTCTATTTATTTTAGTAGCATAATCCTACCAACCTTGCGTTGCGTGACCAGCAACAGCACACTTGTAATGCACAACTACTATCGAGTTGTAATGTTTATAAAGCCTTTTAATATGAAATTTGTGCTCTAAACAATTAGATAGGATTTACATCATAGTGAGGTATCAGACAGTTTAATTCTTTTGTGTTTTGCCGTACGTATCAATCTCCATATTTAGGAATGCTCTAGGACGTTCAAATATGTGTGGTTTTGCAAATTGGTATCACTGCAAGGATTGTTGTATAAAAGCGAGAATTGGTGTTTGACTAATCAATCAGACTGCACCTGTTGCTTCTAATAATCGCATCTCAGTCAATCAATTTAAGCCAACTAACACAATGAGGATCGCTGTAAGTTATATTTATTTTCAAGATTATCTGTTTTTTAACAAAACAGCACCAAACGCCGCAAAAAACTGGATTAAAACAGCTTGTAACCATTTTATTTTAAATATGTTTCAGATTGTCATTGTCATTGTTGCTTTTGCTACAATTACTTCTGCAAATATCGGTGATGACAAGGATATTTACCGGTTACGGCAACATGGCCATCCATTATACAACTAGGCATTACACAATACCGGAGCATGCAGCTTTGTTCAACCGGCTGGCGTTGAGCTTCACGCACTCAACTACATTCCCGTAAATCATGTACCTTCTCATCATGTCAACAATAGATTCATTGGGCAACACCTATTCCACTGAGTTGAAAGGGAGAACATATTTTATCTAATAATGGTGAAGATTAAGTTTGCGTGGTCTAGGAGCGCCTACTTCTTAAAACGTTGTTTGTTTGACATCTGGTGACATGAGCATATTGCTCATGTTGTGTTTACTACGATATCTTTTGATGTCTTCAAATATATGACAACCCTTCCGTTGCACCATCAGCATGCTTTTACGCTAAGTTTTGGTTCAAGTGGGTTGATTGGTTCAATAAACTCAAATTGTCTATTAAAACAAAATTGTTTTGATTTTTCATGAAAAATTTTTCACGATTGGTATTTGTTGTCTTGCTAAATTAAAATCTGTAACTTTCGAACTTTGGACACAAAACAGCGTTTTATTATAAGTTAGATGGTAGATAAAAACTGAAAATAAACTCAACATATACATTGTATGAATTCAAAGCGGTTTCATGATTCATTGTATTTATCTTCTTGCAATCAGATTGGAAAAGCATGGTGTCATGCTTGCTCCGTTGGCCATACGACCTTTTAAATGCGGATTTGCATCCTGGGTTTGTGACAAACCAACGTTGTCGAGGGTGAAAATTATCTTCAATATATGATTATTATTTGAAAATTTGCATACGATGCTTGGTAATACAACATACTTAATAATGCCATGAGTATGAAACCTAACACGATAAACGAGAATTTTGTGAGTGCAGAAATAGCGCCCCGAACGATAGCCAAAGCCGCATGCAAGTTGTAAATCGTGAAACGTTAGACCCCCAAATGATTACAGTAAATTAAGCCGTTTTATGATGATATTATGAATTTTAGTTATACAGAAACCATCTGACACACTGTAGTTGCGTTTTAAGATCAACAAGTAATTCTGTGTTAAAATCAGAAATGGTTTAAAAACATATAATATTAATATTCCTTGCTCTACTTGCTAGGACCTGAGTAGTTCTCGCCAGGCCACTCGATTTACTGAGAGTATAAATGCCACTGTTGGAATTGGATTGATAATTTTATCACAATTAAAAACATAGCATTGTTCAAACCTTTGCAATTAATAGTTAGATATTGAGGCAAATTGTAAACAAGCTTTCCTCCCGTCGAAACGACGTCGCATGAATTATAAATTGCACAAACTTTTAACAAATTCTAAATAACACACTCAACCCCACAAAGTCCTTCCTAATCATATGCTGCTTTATTTTGCGTACATGGAAATCCCTCAAACGACAATAGGTAATATTAGTAATATATATGTATACAGAGATAAACACGTAGAAACATCTCGCATTGGTGGTTTTAATTCTAATCTAAAGATTTTGCATGCTGTCTGATATATAAGTGGATGAGCTAATTTATATAAACACGGCCAATCTTGGATGGATTGGACTTCGGCCAATCTTGTTAATCTGCAGAATTTGAGAGATAGGAGCATATTACTTATAGTTGTGTAATTTTGTGAAATCGCCGCTTTGAATCTTGTTTGTAATTTTTCATTCACTTTATATTTAGTCGCCTGATTGACTAGTGAACTAATTTGTTCTTTCGTTAAAGCACACGGGTTTCCTTGATTGATAAAGGGTAATTTTGCTGACCCCAATTTGCGTTTCTGCGACACTATTAGGCTTGAATACATTTACTCTTAAACAAATGCAACAATAAAGTTATCTATGATGTAACGGAGTTTCATTAAAACGCCCAACCTGCTAAACAAGAACTTACTGTTAGTGAACAGGTTACCGTTCTGTATTTGGCATTTGTTGCTGAAATACACGTCACCAACATTTTCGCATCTCACCATTTCTGGATAATAAACGAAGAATTTGGTATAGGAATCTATCATTCTGCCAGGATATCCTAAAACCAACGTACTAAAGGTAAAATCCATTGCAGCCATGAAAACTTTTGAAAGCAAACAATCTGGATATTTTGAAAAATTGTTTTAAAAAAGTATTTGGTTCAAACAACACTGAAATATTCTAAATACATGATAATTCACTCACTGATATAGCTACTGTCCTTTGTACTCAGCAATTTATTTTCTGAAATCCCACAGATTGCTTTCGCTCTCATCATTTTTGCGGGCTTGGTGAGATCAAATATTGGCGACGAAGGGCTTACTTGCAAGGGCACCATAGCTTTCCAACTTACCAATACTCGTACTATGTTGCTGACAAGTTTACGGGAGATCAAAAGATTCATCAAGAAATTCGTGATGGCAAAACGACTAAAGGGTTTTATTCTCCAACCTGATGGTGTCGTACGGTTGGTCAAATACGTCAACCCCATTTGGTGGATTCCAAGCTCAAGTTGTTAATACAGGAATTGCTGGGCATCCTGTTATATCCAAATTTGGATTGGGGCACGTATGATAAATCATATTTTTGGTAATCGTGTATGCTTGTAAACTAGTGCCATGACAACATCTCCTTACTTTTACGTACGCTTTACTGTATTTTGTTATCAATTATAAAAATTTGACAATTATCAATGTTATCAATTTGACAAATTCGGTTTCAGTGAAATGTCCATTGTCTTGTGTTTTGTTTACTAAATTTGTGTCAATAAATGTTCAGGTTGTAAACCTCCAGGACATATATTTTGTATCATATGCCAGCTGTTCTGTTTTAAGTACTTGATAGACATTAATCTGTTATGGCTCAATTGTTTCCATAGAAGCTATTTCAGACTGTGCGTAACACCAGTACTTGTATAAAAGAAAAAATAGTGGACAGTGACACCCACAAAAATGTGTTCATGTGTTTGCTGATTTCCTTCATCGGAAATCAAACTCAGCTGGGGTACTGGTTTTCGTAAAACTGCAAGCATGTAAAGAATCAGGATTTATCATCCTTTTCGATCTTTGGAAGTGTCAAATTTCCTGTCTAGTTAGTACGTACTTCCACATATGTATTTTTGTACTCTTCCAACACTATTCAAACCTCAGGTACAAGATTCAATTAAGCTATTTGCTACTCTCCTCGGTATCAGTTTCCAGTGTCCAACGTGCTTTTTGGAGGACATTGGCTAGTTTGTCCACTAATCACCTATCCACTGAACAGCACTACCTCTAGTATCCAACAGCGGTATCCATGCTAGTGGACGGTAAAAGCAAACAGCGGATTTATTAATGGTAAAAAAATTTGACGTTGAGCTGCTTGCCTTTGCGGCTAAGGAGCTAAGTATATCTGACTTTAAGAGAGCTGGAGCTGAGTTTGTAATGGTTTTTCTTGGATTGGAAAAACCGATCCAAAGGATTCCATAAGATTTGGTTTACATGACAAGTTCATTCGGTTACCCTTACCCTTACAGTGTGGCACCAAAAAAGGTTAAAACATTTTAATAAACCGATTTTATAAGGCAGTGATGCAGCAAAAAATTGTTAACCTACTCCCATTTTACATAGTATTGACTTTTGAAATCCAGGCATAATATAGACTTTTGAAAAACAGAGCCGGTTTGTTGAAAATTGTATATAGCAATGTGTGATGTCTAGTCCAGCAATCTGTCAGCTTTTCCCCCAGACTTATCTCATCGTCCAAATTTTTGGAGTGATTATTAATTGGGATTAAATCTAGAAGCTTTCAAAAAAGGGATTGGTGATTAATATCAATCCCAATGACTGGTTGTTATGTAGTTAACTGGTAAACAAAAATATATATTGGACTATGATAATTGATTGAATTTTCCTAATTATGGGCAATTTTTCAAAAAGTTCAATGTCAATTTAAGGAACAAACACATGCAGCTGATTAACAATATATCACTGGTTATATTTAATAGTATACTACGACGCATAAACTCAATGTTATTTATGTTAGGTTGCTTGTTTCGACATTCGGTTGTTGCTTAATCTACTTGTTAATCACTAATCCCAAATTCAAGCTTCACGATTCTGCCCCGGCATTAGACAAACGTGAAAACTGCACACGACTGACATAAAAGAAACACATCAGCGTGTTTTTGAGGCCTCTATTTGGCTATACCATCGAATCTTGGCTCGATTCTGATTTCTCATATACTCTGCTACCACATAAATAACTAAAATACCCTTGCTCACACTAAGTAAAACAAAACAAATCATATACAATACGGCCTCACAAAAACCACTGAAGTTGGTCAGTTGCATATTGTACAACGCCTACGTTACACAGAATGTGATTCAGAATTTCAGTACAAAATGTAATTATAACTGTTTAGTTTGGCTTTATGTATCAAGCAATGAAGCAATTTTACGAATTTCAAATTTAAGCATTGAAAAGTAACTTAACTAGCCTCGGTTTTGACACCTGTAATAAAGGTCAAAAGCATGCTAAAATTGAATTTTGTATTCTACAAGACTGTAATAAAACTTCAGTTTTCCTGAAAAAGATAAGACTGCTTCCGTCTTTTAAAGATGTGACGTGCAATAAAAATTTGAAGCGTCCACATAATATGTAACTCAAATGCCTAATGCTTTGTTACATTGAATGGTGTTATTATTGTTCTAAGACTCCAGTATTTTCTGCTTGACCTCATACCTCAGGATAAAATTTACAGGAATTCCTCATGTTTTCAAAGCTTGATGACAACACTTCAACGCAAACAATTTCAACTAAAGAAACAAATGTTACACTTAAATAAGATCTATAATCATTGTACGCCGAGCTTTAATACGTTCAATTATTTAACGTTTTCTACCACTCCGTACTAAACAACGAAATATTTTTGGTAATTCACATTTGTTTTTGACATTGTAAACTAGTAAGACATCTTTAATATTTAAAGTGCGATGTTCCGTAGGACGTACTTTTTTTGTTTACCATACCACAAGTTGTACTGTACGCTGTACTCAAGCTCATCCTCCGTGGCTCAGTAACTTGAGTGTCGGGGTAATAGAGTAGAGATCGCCGTGACGAATCCTACCTTCGTCAAATAATTTTCCATGTTTTTTACAAACAAACTATCCCGAAAGCCAACGGTTTAGTAAGTCTCCCTAACACAATAACTTAAATATTTAGAGCCTGAGTCAGGGTCTTAATGGTCAAATCTAAAATCGTTACTGATTGCACTGTGCGACAATAGATTATGGTCCAGTTTTTGACCAAACTGACGCATCTGAGGTCGGATTGCTGAAATTCTGCAAGGCCTGATCAGAATACAACTGTCTTAATTATGACAGATGCGTATAACAGTTAACTGGCAGATAAAAGATAATGGTACAACTATTTCGCTTCTGGTATTAATCTCAACTGAAATGCTTGAAATGTCAAGAGTCAGGAACCAACGTCACTTTTAGGGGTCAATGGGTCACTATGATTAGAAGGTGACGGCCTATTTTAATTGCCATATCCTCTAATGTTAAAAAATAGTGACAGGGGCCAGTGGGTCACTCGAACAATCGGGTTTCTAGGTGACGTCATTAGTGGATGACGCCTCATGCGTAGGATTTACATCTCTGGCTTGCAGTCCTTACCCATACTTACGACATGGAGGGGAAGTAAAAATCAACCCAAAAATATAGTAACGACAACGACGGCTTTAATTTAGTTGCTGTAACATTTAGGCTGTCGCACATGGCAGACAAATGTTACAACTATTTAGCTTTGCATATATTCAACGTAGCGCTTGCTTGAAATTCAGGTGTCTAGAGCCAGGTGTAGAATTTGCATTTCAGGCTTGCAATGCTCATGCTCATGCCATGCTTCCTACATGTATGGGAAGCAATAAGCATACTTTCAAAATCTAATAACGACGGCTTTAGATTAGTCGCTGTCGGCTGTTATGCATGGCCAGAACAAGGCTTAACAAACTTCGCCCAAAGGTCACAGAAGCCCTGGCTCAGGTGCCTTAGCGACAAGCAATACGTGGCATGGTTTGCTAATGAAATAAATTGTTGGATTAAAAACGATTTTTGTTGCAAAGATGTGTTATCCTGACTACATCTAACGAGTACAAATTATCTCTATACCATCCAGCACAATATTATGGGTATTTAGAATCTGAATCAGGCTCTTCACCTGCGGAGCGGTCGCTGGGTTTCTAGTTTTGTGTCTAGGATGTGTTTGTATATACCCCGACGCACTTTACGGCCTCACGTCGTCTAGGGAATGTAAGCGTTGGAGAATATGCAACTGACCAACTTGAGTGGTTTTTGTGAGGCCGTATTGTATACGATTTGTTTGTTTTACTTAGTGTGAGCAAGGATATTTTAGTTGTGTGGTAGCAGAGTATATGAGAAATCAGAACCGAGCCAAGATTCGATATTATAGCCAAATAGAGGCCTCAAAAACACGCTGGTGTATTTTTTATGCAAGTCGTGTGCAGTTTACAGGCTTGTCAAATTCCGGGGCAGAAGTGAAGCATGAATTTGGGATTAATGGTTAACAAGTAGATAATGCAACAACCGAATGTCAAAACAATCAACCTAACATAAATAACATTGGATATTGCGTCGTAGTATACTACTAAATTTTTAATTAATTAAATTAAATTACCAGTGATATATTGCTAATAAGCTGCATATGTTTGTTCCTTAAATTGACATTGAATTGGTAAAATACGATATATTTTCCATCTCGGCTGCTACCCAAATCCTAATTGAGTAGCCGCCTCACCGTCGTCTCAATATATATGTTAATTTCCCTTAGCACGGCTTCACTGTGCTCAAGTCAAGTTATAAAGTTCAGTCATTCCTGAAATAAAAGTCATTCCGGTTTTGTTCATTGCTTAAACTTCTTGTGTCTCGTCTACTCCTCACCACATTCCACATTGCTTTTATACAAGCATATTTCACAGAAGTTTTTGACAAATTGCCCATAATTTGGAAAATTCAATCAATTATCATAATCCAATTTATATTTTTGTTTAGCAGTTGACTACATAACAACCAGTCAGTTCGGTCTGAGCTGTCAAGAGAGAAGGATGTGAGATTTGCCTGTGCGTTAATAAAGCAACAAATATTGGCTGTTTAGAGTGTAAGTTGTTGAGTAAAAGCGCAGCTATGGAAAAGGAATTTGTTATACGAGCAGGGCATTGTGCTACAGCTAAACCAAGCTTAGTATTTTTGTGCTACCCGACTCTAGTGCAGTTTAAACAAAATTTGCTCGCCATAAAATCTGAAGTTGATTCGTGTTTGAACAAGCTAATTGGCCGTGAATTGGAGTTGAAGCACGAGAAGTACACAAATTGGGAATCAGACTTGTTAACAGAGACGGAACCTGGGCCTAAGAAATATTATGAAATAGAAATGAAGATGCAATTCAAAATGTTGACAGATTTTTTGAAATAGTGCTTAAAATTGACGTTAAAGTTAAGAACGTGCAAGTTCCGTCAAAGCCTGCACACACAGTTTCCATTGTTTCTTTGGCATCAATAAGAGAAAGAAAAACTGTTCTTAAACTGTTTTCTATTAAAACACTTAAATTAAAAACCAAACAAACCTCAAACCTTTGCAATTAATAGTAAGATATTGAGGCAAATTGTAAACAAGCTTTGCTCCCGTAGCAACGACGTCGCATGAATTATAAATTGCACAAACTTTTAACATATTCTAAATAATACACTCAACCCCACAAAGCCCTTCCTAATCATATGCTGCTTTATTTCGCGTACATGGAAATCCCTCAAATGACAATAGGTAATATTAGTAATAAATATGTATACGTTAGACCTCCAAATGATTACAGTAAATTAAGCCGTTTTATGATGATATTATGAATTTTAGTTATACAGAAACCATCTGACACACTGTGGTTGCGTTTTAAGAACAACAAGTAATTCTGTGTTAAAATCAGAAATGGTTTAAAAACATATAATATTAATATTCCTTGCTCTACTTGCTAGGACCTGAGTAGTTCCCGCCAGGCCACTCGATTTACTGAGAGTATAAATGCCACTGTTGGAATTGGATTGATAATTTTATCACAATTAAAAACATAGCATTGTTCAAACCTTTGCAATTAATAGTTAGATATTGAGGCAAATTGTAAACAAGCTTTCCTCCCGTCGAAACGACGTCGCATGAATTATAAATTGCACAAACTTTTAACAAATTCTAAATAACACACTCAACCCCACAAAGTCCTTCCTAATCATATGCTGCTTTATTTTGCGTACATGGAAATCCCTCAAACGACAATAGGTAATATTAGTAATATATATGTATACAGAGATAAACACGTAGAAACATCTCGCATTGGTGGTTTTGATTCTAATCTAAGGATTTTGCATGCTGTCTGATAAATAAGTGGATGAGCTAATTTATATAAACACGGCCAATCTTGGATAGATTGTACTTCGGCCAATCTTGTTATTCTGCAGAATTTGGGAGATAGGAGCTTATTACTTATAGTTGTGTAATTTTGTGAAATCGCCGCTTTGAATCTTGTTTGTAATTTTTCATTCACTTTATATTTAGTCGCCTGATTGACTAGTGAACTAATTTGTTCTTTCGTTAAAGCACACGGGCTTCCTTGATTGATAAAGGGTAATTTTGCTGACCCCAATTTGCGTTTCTGCGACATTTTTAGGCTTGACTACATTTACTCTTAAACAAATGCAACAGTAAAGTTATCTATGATGTAACGGAGTTTCATTAAAACGCCCAACCTGCTAAACAAGAACTTACTGTTAGTGAACAGGTTACCGTTCTGTATTTGTGGCATTTGTTGCTGAAATACACGTCACCAACATTTTCGCATCTCACCATTTCTGGATATTAAACGAAGAATTTGGTATAGGAATCTATCATTCTGCCAGGATATCCTAAAACCAACGTACTAAAGGTAAAATCCATTGCAGCCATGAAAACTTTTGAAAGCAAACAATCTGGATATTTTGAAAAATTGTTTTAAAAAAGTATTTGGTTCAAACAACACTGAAATATTCTAAATACATGATAATTCACTCACTGATATAGCTACTGTCCTTTGTACTCAGCAATTTATTTTCTGAAATCCCACAGATTGCTTTCGCTCTCATCATTTTTGCGGGCTTGGTGAGATCAAATATTGGCGACGAAGGGCTTATTTACTTGCAAGGGCACCATAGCGTTCCAACTTACCAATACTCGTACTGTGTTGCTGACAAGTTTACGGGAGATCAAAAGATTCATCAAGAAATTGGTGATGGCAGAACGACTAAAGGGTTTTATTCTCCAAGCTGATGGTGTCGTACAGTTGGTCAAATACGTCAACCCCATTTGGTGGATTCCAAGCTCACGTTGTTAATACAGGAATTGCTGGGCATCCTGTTATATCCAAATTTGGATTGGGGCACGTATGATAAATCATATTTTTGGTAATCGTGTATGCTTGTAAACTAGTGCCATGACAACATCTCCTTACTTTTACGTACGCTTTACTGTATTTTGTTATCAATTATAAAAATTTGACAATTATCAATGTTATCAATTTGACAAATTCGGTTTCAGTGAAATGTCCATTGTCTTGTGTTTTGTTTACTAAATTTGTGTCAATAAATGTTCAGGTTGTAAACCTCCAGGACATATATTTTGTATCATATGCCAGCTGTTCTGTTTTAAGTACTTGATAGACATTAATCTGTTATGGCTCAATTGTTTCCATAGAAGCTATTTCAGACTGTGCGTAACACCAGTACTTGTATAAAAGAAAAAATAGTGGACAGTGACACCCACAAAAATGTGTTCATGTGTTTGCTGATTTCCTTCATCGGAAATCAAACTCAGCTGGGGTACTGGTTTTCGTAAAACTGCAAGCATGTAAAGAATCAGGATTTATCATCCTTTTCGATCTTTGGAAGTGTCAAATTTCCTGTCTGGTTAGTACGTACTTCCACATATGTATTTTTGTACTCTTCCAACACTATTCAAACCTCAGGTACAAGATTCAATTAAGCTATTTGCTACTCTCCTCGGTATCAGTTTCCAGTGTCCAACGTGCTTTTTGGAGGACATTGGCTAGTTTGTCCACTAATCACCTATCCACTGAACAGCACTACCTCTAGTATCCAACAGCGGTATCCATGCTAGTGGACGGTAAAAGCAAACAGCGGATTTATTAATGGTAAAAAAATTTGACGTTGAGCTGCTTGCCTTTGCGGCTAAGGAGCTAAGTATATCTGACTTTAAGAGAGCTGGAGCTGAGTTTGTAATGGTTTTTCTTGGATTGGAAAAACCGATCCAAAGGATTCCATAAGATTTGGTTTACATGACAAGTTCATTCGGTTACCCTTACCCTTACAGTGTAGCATCAAAAAAGGTTAAAACATTTTAATAAACCGATTTTATAAGGCAGTGATGCAGCTAAAAATTGTTAACCTACTCCCATTTTACATAGTATTGACTTTTGAAATCCAGGCATAATATAGACTTTTGAAAAACAGAGCCGGTTTGTTGAAAATTGTATATAGCAATGTGTGATGTCTAGTCCAGCAATCTGTCAGCTTTTCCCCCAGACTTATCTCATCGTCCAAATTTTTGGAGTGATTATTAATTGGGATTAAATCTAGAAGCTTTCAAAAAAGGGATTGGTGATTAATATCAATCCCAATGACTGGTTGTTATGTAGTTAACTGGTAAACAAAAATATATATTGGACTATGATAATTGATTGAATTTTCCTAATTATGGGCAATTTTTCAAAAAGTTCAATGTCAATTTAAGGAACAAACACATGCAGCTGATTAACAATATATCACTGGTTATATTTAATAGTATACTACGACGCATAAACTCAATGTTATTTATGTTAGGTTGCTTGTTTCGACATTCGGTTGTTGCTTAATCTACTTGTTAATCACTAATCCCAAATTCAAGCTTCACGATTCTGCCCCGGCATTAGACAAACGTGAAAACTGCACACGACTGACATAAAAGAAACACATCAGCGTGTTTTTGAGGCCTCTATTTGGCTATACCATCGAATCTTGGCTCGATTCTGATTTCTCATATACTCTGCTACCACATAAATAACTAAAATACCCTTGCTCACACTAAGTAAAACAAAACAAATCATATACAATACGGCCTCACAAAAACCACTGAAGTTGGTCAGTTGCATATTGTACAACGCCTACGTTACACAGACGACGTGAGGCCGTAAAGTGCGTCAGGGTATATACACACACATCCTGTAGACAAAATGTCTTACTAGTATACAATGTCAAAAACAGATGTGAATTACCAAAAATATGTCGTAGTTTACTACGGGAGTGGTAGAAAACGTAAAATAATTGCGGTGAAAGCATGGCGTACAAAAATTTAATTCCTTCTCGTTAAGGGCTAATTCAGGCACATTATTGAGTAAATCAAATCCTATTTAAGCGCAGCATTTGTTTGTTTAGTTGAAATTGTTTTCGTTGAAGTGTTGTCATCAAGTTTTTTTTAGACAAGTGGAGTTTGAAAACCTGAGGAATTCCTGAAAATTTTACCATTTGGATTACATAATATGTGGACGCATCAAATTTTTATTGCACGTCACATCTTTAAAAGACGGAAGCAGAATCATGCAGTGAAAAACATTTTAATTTGAAGATTTGGAAAGTAGGCCAAACAAATCCTTATAGCAAATTTCAATGTCGGGATCGTCTCATATATCATCAAGTTATTCGACGTTTGCAAACATGAACACATTTTTTCGTTCAACGTGCAAGGGTTTTATCAGTTTCTCCAACCTGATGGTGTCGTACGGTTGGTCAAATACGTCTTTTATCTCATCGTCCAAATTTTTGGAGTGATTATTAATTGGGATTAAATCTAGAAGCTTTCAAAAAAAGGATTGGTGATTAATATCAATCCCAATGACTGGTTCTTATGTAATGAATGAATGAATGAAATTATTTATTCATGCTCTTCCAAGCTTCGTGGCCTATAGAGCAGCAATAAAAACATTTGCATGGTTTGCAAAGATATAAACGATAATTCTATAGGTTTGAAATCTAGGGCAATGAAATGGACGCATACGGATATTAATTGACTAGCCACGTTCTACGGAAATTTGGTATAGCACCCTGGATTTACTATGATAGTCGTTGCCTTTGTGTTTCCTTTCAGTGCGCCAGTAAGCGGGTGCAATGAAGGATCTGCCACGCCGTGTACCCCCAGAGATAACTTCGTAAATGCATAGATGCAAATAAACAAAGGAACAACTTCAAGATGTTCAGAAAACGTCTTTATTACGAGATTCTAAGGTAAGAGTACTGAAAAATCTAAACCAAGTACCTCTGGGCATGATTAGGAAAACCCGACCCCAAAACTGTGGCTCCGGCTAAAAGCACTCGCCAGGCTTCACTACAGTATCAAGACAAAATAGCTAATTTGTCTGGCTACCCGTACAGAACACACTCCTTGTTGGTGGGACACCTCAAGGGTCACTAGAGATATCGATTGACAAATTTCTTCCACCTTTTATATAAATGTGATTCAAATAAATTTAGCCTTTGATAACGATTTTTGTGTAACACATTTGAATTAAGAATGCAATCTTGAAAAATTTGCGTGCAATCACAGTCCAAGAAAATAGTTGCTCAAAGAGTAGGCTGGATTGCACAATGCTTGAACACTTCCAATAGACGCAAGCGAGACCAGCCGAAAGCTCGTATGAGCGAAAATATTACTCAAAGAACGTTTCAAAATTTTAGGAAACACCTGAGGCACTAAACTGAGAACAATATCAATTTATGCAAGCTATATATCATCACTTGGTAAAATAGCTACCATGGTGCTACACGATACTACAGCTACATACAACATACACATTATACACTTGTTATAACACTACTAGCAAGAAGACCAGGAAACGTGATTAAATGTTCAGATTGTGTTGTGCGCAGGATTACATGAAGAAACCGCACAGGATACCCTACTTCACACAAAGGGCTTTAGGTTAGGTGAGCATGTTATTTCAGCTTATATTCTGACGCTCAAGAACATAACATTAAAATCTAGCGTTTGAAATTGACATAAAGTAAACTGGTTTAAATTATGCAATGGAATAAAAACTTTAAACATGTTTTAAACTCGCGTTTACTGCCAACACTTTAGTGAATTGGTTTTTGTTAACTGGTTTAAAAACTAAATTATTGACGCACGTACTAAACGATAAGAGACCGCAAAAAAATTGTATGTACAAAGTGTCACTCATTTGCGAAACTTTTACGTTTAGCAGCTTTGTGTGGCAAAAAAGTACACAGGTCCTTTTATCTCTTGGATTTTAAATGATTTTACCTCAATAATCTTCTAGCCTTTGATTTCCATGCAAAAATTTTACAATAATTTTTAGGAAGCATAGCCATGGTGCCTTGACATGTAGGTAAGCCCATGTCCCCAATCTTGATTAGAGGGAAGGCTAAGTGTGTCAAAGAATTTCTGCTAATACAGAATATAAAATAAAGGGTACATACGATTTGAACTATATTTGGGTTAAACGTTAATACGTTTATGTTTTAGTTAAAAATGGTTCGTTTGACTCTAAATTTTTAAAACCAATTTTCCAGCAAAAGGTGCCATCCACTAACGACGTCACATTTTTGGGTGAGTCAGTGGTCTGTAAGTGTCAGTGACGGTGACAACTAGTGACATGGAAGGGTGGGTTGCTAATGGCACAGGGGCTTAATTCCCGTAGAAGAAAAGATTTAAATATCCCCTATTGAATTCCTCTTTTGAAAAACAGTTATCCTGTTTGTAGTTTTGTTATATTTGTATCTCAAAAGTTCCAAAGCAGTTTTTATGCAAAATAAAGCAGGCACATGCCTACATGTAGCGAAGTAGCGAAAGCATGTATGTGACAATTCAACATGAACAGACAGAGCAGACAAAAATTTGATTGATCCTGCGCTAAACAAATCAGATTAAATGGAACTGTCAAATGCCAACTGAAAAACTTGACTATTTCCGCGTTAACCAAATCAGATTGAATAGAACAGTCTAATGTCAGCTGAAAAATTTGACTATTTCTGCGTTAAACCATTCAGATTGAATTTAACAATCAAATGACAGATTGTTTTATATTTTTTCTGCGTTAACCAAATCAGATTGAATAGAACAGTCTAATGCCAGCAGAAAAATCTGTCTATTTCTGCGTTAAACCATTCAGATTGAATTTAACAATCAAATGACAGATTTTTTTATATTTTTCTGTGTTAACCAAATCAGATTGAATAGAACAGTCTAACGCCAACAAAAAAATTTCTCTCGTTGAACAATTAACAATAAGTGAACCCGTCTTCTATCAGCAAAAAAGAACAAAAGTTGTTATAACTTTTGACAGTTGATTTTTTTATCTGAAAGTTGGCCGCGAGCAACGCCAGCAAGCGTATACCATTAGGCACCTTTGTGCCAAGTTTCGTAAAAATCGATTAAAGCGTTAAAGAGATATCGTGCGGACGACGTTGAGGACAAGACGGACGACACGGGGTCAGATTAATTAGTAGCTTTCGCTACTTAATAATATATTATTGTTTATTTTGTGTTCCTGACTCAGAATTTCAGTACAAAATGTAATTATAACTGTTTAGTTTGGCTTTATGTATCAAGCAATGAAGCAATTTTACGAATTTCAAATTTAAGCATTGAAAAGTAACTTAACTAGCCTCGGTTTTGACACCTGTAATAAAGGTCAAAAGCATGCTAAAATTGAATTTTGTATTCTACGAGACTAATAAAACTTCAGTTTTCTTGAAAAAGATAAGACTATCTGAAGATACCCATTTACAAGATTTAGTGCTGCAATCATAAGCCAGCTTCATTCCACATACTACCTAAAGTGCAAAAAATATTCCAAAAGTTTCCTCCAGGAAGGCCTATAAGCAGTACCTGTAATACGATTAATAGGAATATTAGCGCGTATGTAGATTATCAATTGAAATCAGTCATGTGTACAGTTCCTACCATTTTACTAGATACATCACATTTACTAATTTTACCAAATGAAATAAATCTCTCAAAAGATAAAAAATATGCACTGGTTACATATTATATCGACAGCATGTACATAAACCTTGTTGTAAGTTGTAAAAAGTTTTCCTCTAAATCTTATGAGCAATACGTTCAAGATAACAATGTTAGAGATGGTGTATCACAGAGAGAAATGGAACAAGAGACAAGAGGTTTAGGCAATGGACAAAACCAGAATGATTTTTATTTCAGGAATGACTTTATAACATTATCTAGAGCACAGGGAAGTTGTGCTCATGATAACTAACATAATTATTGAGACGACAGTGAGGCGGCTACTCAATGTAGATTTGGGTAGCAGCCGAGCTGCAAAATATATGAGCATATTTTACAGTTTGCATAAATAATTCTAAAGATTACTGTCGGATATACTTTTTAAGAAGCCCGGAATTTGTAAGGTTGTTTAAATGATTAGTTAATCTATTGAATATTTCTGGGGGTTTGAAATGGATTTTGGTGGTTTTTTGTTTGGGAAATCATAACGGATATTGTCGACAGGTGTAACGACATCGAATCTAGAGTGGATTTAATCAGTCGTGATTCCCAAATGGAAAACGGGTAAAATATTGCGTAAACGAGTGAATCTTGGTACTTGTTGGAAGGGGACTGTACAGAAACCCAAGATTCAGTCTGAGTCATTCAGAAAAATATATGAAAAATTAGGTTTTAAAATGGTTGGGAGGTTTTGAGGGAATTGGATTGGTCGTGTTATTAATGAACAGGTTTTGCATTCTTTTGCATTTTAAGATATAGTGTATCCACCAGAAGCAGAAACTTTATGTAGAGTAACACTAAAATGTTGGTTTTGTTTAATACATTAATTAGTCAATATGTTTATTGTTGGATTTTGTCTTATTAAGCTATAAAATCTTTTCAAATTTTGTTTGTAAAAGTACAAATGTTGCGCGGTTTGTTTGTTTTATTTTGCATTCAAGTATATGGTTGGGTTTTAATAATACGGTTTATGCTTCTAGTATCATGGAACGTAAAAAGTAATTAGTCACATTACATTTTGAAAACTCTAATGGCAGTAGCACCTCAAATTAAAAAATACTTGGGGATGATATTGTCCCAAAAGATACTGCAAAAACAATTTAATGCATGCGGCGACAATAAATAGTTGATTTTCGTTTTAACGATTGATAAGTTTTTTAAAACAGATTTATCAAGAAAAACTTTGCTAAGTGAAGAATTACATGGTGGGGTTTTCAAAAGGGTGAAACTTGCTCCATATTTGCGTATAATATTTACATGACTAGTTCATGCTGTTAAACATTTGTTCGTATTTGAAAGTAAAATAAGCATGGTATTTTTCGTCTGACAGTTAAACTTTGTGATACGTAAATATTTAAATTAGGTTTATTTTGATAGAACTATGGATTGGATTTAATTGACCGAAGACCGAATTTGTATACAATGCCCAAATAGGAAAACTTGTTAAATAAAAAATTGGAAATACGTCTATGTAACGAAAATGTTACACTTTGTGTACAAAACGAACCCCATTTTGTAATCGACCTTTTGTAAAAAAGCATGCAGCTCCATGTACGAACCGAAAACGCATATGCAAGAAACTTACTTGATTGTTTCAAAGCAGTCATGATAATGTGAGTTGCGCTGGCCATATAGGAGCCGCTCCCTTGCATTTAAAGTTACTGATTGTTGGTTTAGAAAACAAGTTTTACCAAGTATATTTGCCAACGTCTTAACATTTTCAGAACACAGTAACTTGTTAACTTCAGAAAAGTACAGAGAAAAGATGTTCCCTAACTCACAGAACTGGTGTTTGGATTGTAACAGGCAACAGGTTTTTATATAAAACAAATGTTAGCTTTTGCTAAGATAAGAACTCTAAACGTATTTGCAGACTGTTTTCACCACCCAGGAAATTTCGACGTCATATTCAGATAAAGCATGTTCATAATCGCCAAAACTTTGAGTATCATATTTGTGACAAACTGTTTTCCCATAAGTAGGCTTTGAAAATTCATGTCGTGGTAATTCATGTAAAAAATGGAAAAGAAAACCCAAAAAGAAGTAACAAATATATTTACTTTTAAATTTTAAAAAATTCTGGTAAGTTTCAGAAGCTTTGTCATTTTAATGACAAAAAAGCTCACGTGAATTCAGATGTCGTGCAAAGTTGCCCACTGGACGAAGGAGCACTAAGTTTTACTGCTCAAAAACAGCATTAAATAAGCTTATGGGGATGGACCATGGTGCACAGTAAAGATGCAGTAATAAGACTATGCAGTGAAACTAGCACATTACTTTAGGCCCTAAAGTTTAGGGAGCAAGCAAGTGGTCGTGGCTCATGTGTTGGCTCATGTGTTGGCGAGGCATTCGGCGTGTCACACGTAGTTATGCATTAAATAAAACCTCATCTTGTAACAAGATTCTTGTTGTTCTACTTTTTTTATTGGAGTACCAGTAGAAAATCAAAGTAATTTTATTAAAATAACTGGAAATTGATTATATTAGTATTACCCAAACTCACAAATATTTATAAAATCTGTGCACTATGTAGTGATAATATCATAATTTTAAAGGAATATTAGTGCGTTTTTGCTTTTGTGAAGATCATTGGTTTGTAGATAAACAAAATTGCTTATAACAGTTTTTATATTATATAAAATTATAAAAAACAAATTTCTTTCCAATCTGGTCGCATATTTTGACAAACTTTGAAATGTTACTAAAATGACACAAAAGCCTACTTTGGTATCTAAAACATTTTCATAGGAACTACGCATTGTCTTTGTTCACTTTGCATGGCTCACTTGGTGTTATACTAGCACTGTTGGCTATACGACCTTTTAATTACAGATTTCCATCCAGGGTATGTGAAAATCAACGTCGTTGAGGGTGCAAATTATCTTCAATACATGATTAATATTTGAAAATTTACATACGATGCTTGTAAATACTACATACCTAAAATTTCCATGAGTGTGATACCTAACGCGATAAGCGAGAATCTTGTGAGTGCCAAAATAGCGCCCCAAACGATAGTCAAAGCCGCATGCAAGTTTTAAATGCAAATGTTCAAACCTATGCAATTAATAGTAAGATCTTGAGGCGAATTGTTAACAAGCTTTGCTAAGACGTCGCACGATATTTAAATTGTGCAAACTTTTAACAAACAATAAATAACACACTGTGCCTCCCCTCAATGTCCATCCTATTAAAACATTGCTTTATTACATGGAAATCCCTCAAATGGCATTAGGTAATATATATACAGAGATAAACACGCAAAAATATCTCGCATTGGTGGTTTTGATAGAACGATTTTAATTTAAGATTTTTGCGTGATTTCTGATATAGAAGTGGATGAGCTAATTTATATAAACACATCATTGATACAGACTTGGATTTCGGCCAATCTTGTTAATCTGCAGAATTTGGGAGATAGGAGCTTTTTACTTATAGTTGTGTAATTTTGTTAAATCGCTGCTGTGAATCATGTTTGTAATTTTTCATTCATTCTATATGTAGTTGTTTGATTGACTAGTGAACTAATTTGTTGTTTTGTAAAAGCACATGGGTTTCCTTGTTCGATAGAGGGTAATTTTGTTGACCCCAATATGCGTTTCGGCGACAATACATAAATCATACACAGATTGAATACATTTACTCTTAAACAAATGCAACATTAAAATTATCTCTGATGTATCGGAATTTCATTAAAACGTCCTACCTGCTAAACCAGAAATTACTATTATTGAACAGGTTAAAGTTCTGTATTTTTGGCATTTGTTGCTGAATTACTCGTCACCATCATTTTCACATCTCAAAATTTTTGGATAAATACGAAAGATTTAGTTTAGGAATCTATCATTCTGTCAAGATATTGTAACACCAACGTACTAAAGATAAAATCCATTGCAGTCATGAAGTCCTATGTAAGGAAACAATCTGCCCATTTTGAAAATTTGTTTTAAAATACTATATTTTAAAAAGACATTGAAATATTCTCAACACATGATTAATTACTCACTGATATGCATACAATCCTTTGTACTCAGCATTTTATTTCTTTTATTACTCCTTTTTTAAATCCAACAGGTTGCTTTCGCTCTCATCATTTTTGCGGGCTTGGTCAGAGCAAATATTGGCGACGAAGGGCTTATTTACTTGCATGGGCATCATGGCTCTCCAACTTACAAATACTCGTACGGGGTTGCTGACAAGTTTACGGCAGGTGAAAAGGTCCATCAAGAAATTCGTGATGGCACAACCACTAAGGGGTTTTATCAGTTTATCCAACCTGCTGGTGTCGTACGACTGGTCAAATACGTCTCGACCCCATTTGGTGGATTCCAAGTTCAAGTTGTTAATAAAGGAATTGCATCACATCCAGTTTTATCCAAATTTGGAATGGGGCACGTGTGACAGATAATATTTTTTGGTAATCGTGTCTGCTTGTAAGCTAGTGCCATGAGAACATCCCTTTACTATTACGTGCGTTCTACTGTACTTTTTTATCAATTATATTCGATAAATTCAAATCCAGTAAGCTGTCCATTGTCTTGTTTTTTGTTTACTCAATCTGTGTCAATAAATGTAATGCCTTGATGCGCTTGCATATTTCCTTCATTAGGCAAATATCTTTTGCATTTTACTTAACACGGAAACCAAACTCAGCTGGGTTATTGGTAATCGCAAACATGTTGGTGTGCAAAGAATCAGTTGTTCATCATCCTTTTCAAAATTTGGAAATATCAAATTTCCCGCCTGGTTAGTACGTACGTCCACATGTATTTTGAATCTTGCAAACACTATTCAAACATCATCTACAAGATTCAATTACGCTCTCCCCTACTCTCCAGATGATCACTTTCTAATGTCCAACGGGTTTTTTGGAGGATAGTATTTTAGTGTCCGCTATCCACCTCCCCACTGAGCAGTACTACCTCATCTAAATTTCCATGTGCGGCATGTTAGTGGACGGTAAAAGTGGATGTCTACTTGCAACCTATCAACCTTTCATTTTTATGTAAGCGCGCAAAAATTAAGGTAACTTTGGACTCGCGTAAACACTTCCTGAAAATACAATTTCTGGGTATTGTGTACAATATAATATATTTCAAATAAAAGAGTCCAAGATTTATTTTGAGACGTTTCAGTTAATCAGGATGCTGAGCACGTCTATTGCTAAGATCACTGGGAACATCATTTTCTCTGTTTGTCCGCCAATTACACTTAAAAGAAGAATTCGAAGATCCAGAATATGCTTTGGTTGTTCCGTAATTGCCACTCCAACCATTTATTTCATTGACATGATGCGTGTAAATGGATGAATTATTTTTTTATTTACTGGTCTGAGGTTGCAACGCAATGAGCTGTGTGATTTGATTTATAACCTTCCATCTGGAGAAATATTTGACTCAAACAGTCAACGGGTTTGTTGGTGTTTTCAATTTCTCTGCAATTCTAGCATGCACGATCTTTTAATTCGAAACTGTTTAACGTTTTCATTAAACAGTTAGCTCATGTCTATTTTATTGTTGTATTTATACTCGCTACAGTAACAACTTAATGCTATGCTTAAAGTAATTAGTTTACTGCACTGGTCAAATGAATGACCAGCACTTACATTATGAGTGCAATGGAATGTGATGACACATTCCATTGTCCATTCTTTAGACATTTTCATGTTGTGCACATTATTACTCACATTTCAAGTCATTTATAAAAGTTATGCATACTACATATTATGACATATTATGATGATTCATTTGCTTCTATTAAATACATGCTTATATTTAATACCATCCTAAACCAATGTACTAATCATCATTATCATTAGTATTGTCCACAACACACTGTGCATGTGTTGAGGTGTTGTTTTCAGTCGAAGCCTTTCACAGGTCCACATCTTCGCCTTTGATGCTGCCGTGTTTTTCTGTTGCTCGCTTCAACTTCACTCGTTTTCTCTTAAAACAGTATACTATTGATGTTGGAGCAATAATAACAAAAATGATACAGGAAACAATTATGGCCAGTTTTATGTTCTCCGAGCTTTTATGGCTTTGTATTCCATTTTCCAACTCCTTCTCGTTTCCATTTTTTATGTAATCTTTCCTACTGGTGCTTTTTCTATACGCACTGCATACGCGCAATCTTCCTCTGTTGACAATATTGCCACTGTTGGTCCAATTTACTTCATGATGCACGTGAGCAAAGGGTTTGCAACCAAAAACTCTAATGTGATACAGTGACGGTTTTTTGTTGAAAACCATCTCAAACGGAGTCATTGCCTTGTTCTAAAAGTTGAGTATGTACACAGCTGTGCTTTTAGCGTCATCCCAGTTGCTTTCGTCCACCTGTGCTTTGATAAGCATGGCCGTTGCTGATTCCGATACTGTACGTACATCTCTCACTATGAATCCATTTGACGCTGAAGCGTGCGGTGCGTTAGTTCCGTGCTGGATTCCATGTTCTGAGAAATAGTTTCACAGTTCTTTCAGGTTAAATTCTTTCCCATTATCAGACCGAAACATCTTAGCTTTGTTTCCTGTCTGTGTCATGAGAAAGGTAATTCCATTAATAACATGTTCCACCGTTTCACTCTTGGACTTTTGGTGATTTTAAGTTTTAAGTTGTACTACACGAAAGTTGGAAGCTTCATCTTTCATAAGGAGAAAGTACTTATTCCCCATTTTTCGACTCTTTTGCATGCACAAGATCAACATGCACGCACTATCTAACTTTGAATTCAGTCTCTTTTTCAGAGGCATGATAAGGCTGGGCTGTGGACTTATGGATTTTAAACTTAGCCTGTATGCATGGATCGCATATTATACTCTGGAATTTCTGCCCTTCCAGCCATATGCTGCACCTTTCTCAGCAGTTTCCTTCAGAGCCTTAGCATTCACATGTGCAAGTCTCTCATGCCATCGTTCTGGTACCACACTCATGGCCTTATTTCTGGGTTCTTCACGATGTTAAAGCCTTGTTTCATTATGACATCTTCAGAAGAAAAAAATTCTGCCCTCCTATAATGTACTGCACGTGCAGTAATTCTATCGTGATCCAACTGTTTCCTAGCAGGGCTTTAACTTTTACAGTTCCAGCACCCAATGCTTGTGCTATGTTACCGTCTGCTACTTTGACCTTTAAGGGTGTTTGTGGTCTTTATACGTTTCAAACCACTCCATCACCCCACAATAGTGTGTGTTAGCACCACTATCATTATAACACACGGCTTCCCTCCTCCTGCAACAAAAGCGGAATCCTTTTCATTTCCCGTTGGGGCTGCTTGGCTAGTAGCAGCCTCTGACTAAGTTGCCTTCGGAATTCGGAAACTCGGATTTCCAGTGTCCTTTCTGCTTGCAATTATGGCATTTCGTTTTTGCCTTTAGCTTAGCAAGTTCTTCCTTGCTTTTCTTGGCTTTCCGCTAGCTTTAAATACTTTTGACGTTTGACGGCTCACGCGTTGAGAAAATGGCTTGCTTTCTCCAGATGTAACCTCCCAGATTTTCAGTCTCTGGAGGAGGAATGCTGCCGTCTGCCTCACAGGGTCCATAGATCAATAAGCCTCCTTGAATGAGCGATAATCATCATCCATCCTTGCAAGTACCCATGCTACAACTTGTGTACAACTGACTACTTCCCCATGAATAGTGAGTTGCGCGGCTATGTCCTGAATTTTTAGCATACTGGTTACTGGAGAATCCTGGCACTTTACCGTATAGAACTGCGTCCAGAGCATTTGAATGTTTTCCGCACTGTTGCTCTCATACATAGTGAGTAGCTTTCTTCAGACTTCTTGTACAGTAGTGCTACTTGGGACCTGCTCCAATACTTCATCGAACATGGCCATCAGTGTTGCTGTTAAGGCTTCACTTGATTTCTAGTCAAGCTCTCGTTGATCGTCACCCACAAATACTGGCCTTGTGGTGACACCAGTCACGATTTCGTAACATTCGTGCGTTGAGAATTTTCTACACACGGACGTTTGTTTCTGTGCGTTTGGATATTGACCCCGTATCGAACCGTTTACTACTGATATAGGTCGTAGTATTAGTGGTAGCTGTGTCACTAGCAGACATTGTCGTTGGTGCCATTTTTATTTGAAAAATTCCAAGAAATGTTCACTTATGGTTTCTTCAGATTTCCCTTGACAAGTTTTTCGTTTTCAGAAACTTACTCGGGAACTTTTAAAACCTTTAGCTTTTTAAGAGCTTATTGGTGCTGTTAACGTGTTGAACGTTTTCATTAAACAGTTAGCTCTTGGCTATTTTATTGCTGTATTTACTCGCTACAGTAACCACTTGCCTGTTGATGCTATGCTTAATATAATTAGGTTACTGCACTGGTCAAAAAAATTACCAGTTCTTACACTATGAATGCAATGGAATGTGATGACACATTCCATTGTCCATTCATTTCATGTAGTGCACATTATTACAAGGCATTTATAAAGCCTATAAATACTACATATTATGATGATTCATTTGTTTCTATTATATACATGCTTGTATTTAATAGAAACAATGTTTTGAGTTCAGCAGCTTTAAAAAGTCTAATTCTACCAAGCGTGATCCTAAAGGTAACTTTACGTCCTATTGACTAGCCAAAACGCTTTTTAAAAAACCCTTAGAGCTGTTTAAACTCTAAACGTGTACACAAACTGAATGAATTTAATTAAAAATGATTAAACCCGTTGATTACCGTTGGAATAAAAATCAGAAACTGTTATTTTAGAGAAAGCTTTACACTTATGGTAGTCGTATCAAAAAATTCGAAAACAGCAAATTTGTCTTAAACAAGTTCAGGTTTGAGCACTTTTTCGTCCAGCATGGGCATTTTATAAATTTAGTGCTACTAGCACAAAATGTTGTAGCTATTAATAAATCAATGCGCATCCTAAAGGAAACTGTTAATTGTGGATTCATATGGATTGGGGCATTGCTTAAAATTGAAATGGTTATCCTTACAGTGAAGCATCACAAAAACGTATAAAAGTTATATTGTATCGGATTTTTATTAGGCAGTGCTGCTGCTAAGAATTGTTAAACTACTCCCAGTCTACATAATATTGACTTTTAAAAGCTGAGCATCCAACAGAGTCGGTTTGTCAAAATTTGTGTGTATAGCAATGTGTGATGTCTAGTCCAGCAATCCGTCAACTGTTCCCACAGAATTGTCTCATCATCTAAATTTTTGGAGTGATTGGTAATTGGGATTAAATGTAGAAGCTTTCAAAAAAGTGATTGCTGATTAATATCAATCCCAATGACTGGTTGTTATGGAGTCAAATGCTAAAAAAAGATAAACTGGACTATAATAATTGATTAAATTTTCTTGTGTATGTGCAGTTTGTGAATTTTTGACTAGAAATTTATTTTGATAGTATACTACAGCGCAATATCTCAATGTTATTAATGTTAGGTTACTTGTTTCGGCATTGGGTTGTTGCTTAAACAACTTATTAATCACTAATCACAAATTAAGGATTGACGATTGTGTCCCGGAATTAAACAAGCCTGTATGTGCACACGACTCGCATAAAAATACACCAGCTTTTTTTGAGGCCTCTATTTGGCCATACCATACCATCGAATCTTGGCTCGGTTTTACTTCTCAATAACTCTGCTACACACAACTGAAATACCCTTGCTAACACTAAGTACGGCGGCCGTACGGCCTCACAAAAACCACTAAAGTTGGTCGGTTGCAAATTGTACAACGCTTTAGTTTACCACTGACCCCACTTGTTATGTCACCTGAGGTTTCGTGAGGTCACCTGACACAAATTGGAACCTCAATTCTGAAGTTTGATTATGATGGTTTGTTTCATATTTTAGAAGTATCTTCTTACAAATTATTAAATTTTTAAATACCATGAAAGTTGTGTGATTAAAAGTCAGGGTTATTTCCGTAAAACTGAAGGTTTATTAGCTCGTTGCTTCAGCAGAGGAGCTATTGCACATTTGCACATGTCGGTGTCCTTGTGTCCGTTTGTCTGTCCGTATACTTTATTTTTAAACAAGCCTAAATCGTCTCCAGGCAAGGCTAAATCGGCTCCAGGCAAGGCTAATTCGGCTCTAGACCAGGCTAAATCGGCTCTAGACCAGGCTAAATCGGCTCTAGACCAGGCTAAATCGGCTCTAGACCAGGCTAAATCGGCTCTAGACCAGGCTAAATCGGCACTAGACCAGGCTAAATCGGCTCTAGACCAGGCTAAATCGGCTCTAGACCAGGCTAAATCGGCTCTAGACCAGGCTAAATCGGCTCTAGACCAGGCTAAATCGGCTCTAGACCAGGCTAAATCGGCTCTTGACCAGGCTAAATCGGCTCTAGACCAGGCTAAATCGGCTCCAGACCAGGCTAAGTTGGATCTAGACCAGGCTAAGTTGGTTTTAGACCAGGGTAAATCGGCTCTAGAACAGGCTAAATCGGCTCCAGACCAGGCTAAGTTGGATCTATACCAGGCTAAGTTGGCTTTAGACCAGAGTAAATCGGCTCTAGAACAGGCTAAATCGGCTCTAGAACAGGCTAAATCGGCTTTAGAACAGGCTAAATCGGCTCTAGAACAGGCTAAATCGGCTCTAGAACAGGCTAAATCGGCTCTAGAACAGGCTAAATCGGCTCTAGAACAGGCTAAATCGGCTCTAGAACAGGCTAAATCGGCTCTAGAACAGGCTAAATCGGCTCTAGAACAGGCTAAATCGGCTCTAGAACAGGCTAAATCGGCTCTAGAACAGGCTAAATCGGCTCTAGAACAGGCTAAATTGGCACTACACCAGGCTAAATTGGCACTACACCAGGCTAAATTGGCACTACACCAGGCTAAATTGGCACTACACCAGGCTAAATTGGCACTACACCAGGCTAAATTGGCACTACACCAGGCTAAATTGGCACTACACCAGGCTAAATTGGCACTACACCAGGCTAAATTGGCACTACACCAGGCTAAATTGGCACTACACCAGGCTAAATTGGCACTACACCAGGCTAAATTGGCACTACACCGTCACCCCTAAAACGTCCTTTAGAATTGGAATTTTTGATTTGTTTTCTAAACTGTACCTCTCAGCATGACCCCGCGCCTTGTCCAAAAACATTTTCACAAAAAACACCAGAGAGCGCTATAAATTGTGTATAACTCCATTCCCTTTCGGGAATAGGTACCTTAGGTCCAACAGCACCAACTTTTCCCCAGCGCACGACCCCGGGCGGCCAAATTTTAAAACGCCGTAACTCTGATCCTTTCTGACTTTTTTGTTCTGTTTCTTGAAATCGGTTCCTTAGGTCCTACTGCCTCTATTGACACTCCCAGTTTTCTCCAGCGTACCTCCTCTGGCGGTTAAATTTTAAAACGCCATAACTCTGGTTCCTTAAGACTTTTTGGAGTTCTGTTTTTTGGAATAGATTACTTTGACCCTAGTGCATTTCCTCAGCTCGTTGATTTTGAATTAACATTTCTATGCGGCTACTTTACAACATTTTCAAGGGTATTATTACAGGTGTCAAAACCGAGGCTAGATAAGTTAGTAGTAAGCCAAACTAAATAGTTATAATTAGCTTTAGAACTGAAATACTCAATCAGGAACACAAAAGTAACAATAATATATGATTTTGCATAAAAACTGCTTTGGAACGTTTGAGATACATATATAACAAAACTACAAACAGGATAACCGTTTTTTAAAGGAATTCAATAGGAGATATTTATATCACTTCTGGTACGGTAGTAACGTCACTTTTCCCATTAGCAAACCAACCCATCCATGTCACTAGTTGTCACCGTCAATGACAAACCATTGACAGACCCTAAAATGTGACGTCGTTAGTGGATGGCGCCTTATGCTTAACAATTTGTACTAAAAATTTAGGATCACACGAGGCAATTTTAACTTAAAGGTATTAACATTTAACCCCAAATGTACTTCAAATTGTATGACCCCTTTATTTTATATTCTCTATTCTCAGAAATTCTTTCATACAGTTAGCCTTCGCTCTAATCAAGATTGGGCACATGAGCTTATCTACTTGCCAAGGCATCTTGTCTATGCTTCCTAAAAATTCTCGTAACAATTTTTGCATTGAGATCAAAGTTGGCTAGAAAATTATACAGGTAAAATTATTTAGATAAAAGGACCTGTATAGTTTTTAGCCACACAAAGCTGCTAAACGCAATGAGTGATATTTCGTACAAAAACTTTTTTGCGGTCAGGTACCTCACCAAAACATTAAATATTATTTCGGTAATATGGTTTTTAAACCAGGTAACAAAATTCCATTCACTAAAGTGTTGGCAGTAAACGTGAGTTAAAAACATGTTACAAGTTTTTATTCCATTGCTTAATTTAAACCAGTCTACTTTATGTCAACTGCAAACGTTAGATTTTAATGTTATGTTCTTAAGTCTCAGAATCTGGTTCTCAGTTTAGTGTCTGCACACGACGCAATTATCAATCTAACCAATTTCCTCTCAAGGTGTTTCCTAAAGTTTCGAAACGTCCTTTGAGAAATATTTCGTAATGAATATTTTCGTTCATGCGAGGTTTTGGTTTGCCTTGCTTGCGTCTATTGGAAGCGTTCAAGCTTTGTGCAATCCAGCCTACTCAAAATTTTCTTGGACAGTGGTTGCCCGCAAATTTTTCAAGATTACATTCTGAATTCAAAAGTGAAAATCAGGGTGCTGTGCAAGTTTCTGTATCTAAAAATTTTCAAGACATATATCCAGACAATGTGTTTGCCACCGTTCTTGCCGAGGCTACACAATATGTTAACTCAATTGACGAGAATCGCAATCAATCATACTTTCGTGGAGCGAGTGGACACGGATTGGGAGGGCACAATTACTGCAAATTCACTCCGTTATCAGATAGAATTAGACGCGTCTCTAATATTCATATAAGAGCTTACCAAATTCTCACTTCGCGATACAATATGGAAAGGGAAAAAGTTCTTCGCTACTTAAATTCCAAATTACCCAGAGAATGCAGTACCAAAGTAAGCAAAACTCCATTTTGTGATATAAATGCAAGATATAGAAGTTACGACGGAACTTGCAACAATCACCAAAATCCTTACTGGGGAGCTTCCTACACAGCATTTAGCCGTTTGGTACCTGCAGTTTATAACGATGGATGGAACGAAACTAGGGGAGCCAAATCAAATGCTAGAGTTGTCAGTGTGCTCGTGCACCCAGACTACATAAATCCGGACAAGAAATTGACAAACATGGTGCCCCAAGTATGACAATTTTTGGATCACGATATAACGTAATGAATTTTTTAAAAAGTTTGCATCCAACTATCGTTCTCACAAGGCTGTGTTTTAAATATTTATAAATCTGTATTTTTGTACAGTTAAACTCCTGAAGCTGATAGGCGTTGCTGCAGTTACGATTCTAGAGATTTGGACTGTTGGAACATAAATATACCAACGGACGATCCTTTTTCTCCAAGTTACGCAACCCCAAGACGTGCATGGACTTTACACGATCCACAGCCTACTGCTTTCCCAGTTTGACGGGCGTGCGAGAACAAATGAACATTATCACCGCTTTCGTTGATGCATCTCATATTTACGATTCCGAAGAAGACAGAACAAACCTCCTTCGTTCTTTCCAGGCTGGCCGTCTCCGTGTAAATTCCCAAAATCCAAATTTTCTGCCAACCGTTGCTGAAGTGAAAGCACAATTGCAACATGATTTTGAGTTCATGGGTACATTTTTGGGAGGAGAACAACGTGTAAACGAGATGCCTGCACTGACTGTTATGCACACTCTTTTATTTCGTGAACACAACCGCCTGGCAGATCAAATCGTGACCATCAAGCCATACTGGAATGATAAAACTGTGTTTCAAGAAGCTCACCGTCTTCTTATTGCTGAATGGCAAAATATTATATTTGGGAAATTTCTTCCAATTATCTTTGGAAATCAAGCGATGAACACATACGGCCTGACACTTGAGTCAAATAATTTATACTCCGATTACAACCCCAAAATGAACCCTACAATTTTTCATGCATTTGCTGATGCTGCATTCCGTTTCGGACACACTCTTATTAACGGGCTTCTTCGTATGTTGAATGGCTTTCAAGACATTAGCAGCTACAGGATTCGTGATGCATTCTTCAACGATCAACAAATTTTAATGCACAATGGGAAGGGCTATGATTACATTCTAAGTGAACTTATGCAACAAAATGCCCAAACGTACGATCCGTTTGTTATAGAGGATGTCACCAATTTTTTGTTGCGAGAGAAACACCAAGATCACGGAGGTGACTTAATTGCCAGGAACACAGGCCACGGACTGCCCAATTACAATGTATATAGACAATACTGCAGGCTTTTAGGCCTTTCAAACTCTTGGACTAACTGTCCCCCTAACATTCCTCATAGTACTTGGAAAGCCCTTCAAATAGTCTATGAGACTCCTCTTGACATTGACCTGTTCACTGGTGGGCTATCTGAAACACCAGTTACCATTGGTGTTACTGGAAGTACATTTAATTGTTTAAAAGCTTTACAATTTCAGCGAGTAAAGTTTAGCTACAGGTACTTCTTCACGCACAAATCAAACCCAGCTCCATTTAGCCCAGAACAGGATATGGAACTAAGAAAAAGGACTCTAGGAGATGTGATATGTGACAACAGTGATGTTGAAATGACAACAAGAAATGTTTTTATAAGCCCATCCGAGGATAACCCTATGATGTACTGCGATGATCCTAGCCGAAATCGTTTTAAAATTGAAATGTTCTTTTGACTCACTTTAACTTATCCAGTATCCATATGCTCACATTTTCTAATTATGTTACCGCTTTTACTACAGCAATTAGTCGCAATAATTTTTCTAACAATTCGCACATGTTAAATTTCTCCTCGTGTCGAGTGTTTTAAATTAAATTAACAGTTGTCTTGTATGAACTTCTACTTTCAGCTTTCGGACGGTTTGCAATATTTCATGCCATAAAATGCAAGTATGTAATAAGTCGAGGTTAAGTTTTCGTAATTTATGTTATAAACGAAATTAAAGAGAAATGGAGTGGGTAAAGTACCTATAAGTGTACATATTCGTCTAGTTGTGCTAGCTTGTTAAAGTCTTAAATGCTCAACTGATTGAGTTGACAATGTTAAATTTTTCGAATTTTTGAAATGGAAAGACGGAACGCAACATTTGCCAAAAATGTACTTCTAAGATACAGTTTTCTGCAAAGATCTGGTGATGCGTACACATGCGCTTGAAATATTTTTGACTTATCTGAACGGATGAAAACTAAGTATCACGGAAAATGCTTTGATACAATAGCACCACAATTTTGCATCAAGACTCCTCGTAAACGTAACGAGCCGGATAGTTTGAGCAGACGTGTTCTTGAAATTGTGTCTTTGAGATCTGATGATATCCTGGACTGTGCGTGTATACATTGGTATGAACGTAATTTGTCTGCGAAACGTCTCCGCCCGAGCATTAAATTAAGTAAAATTTCGTCACGTCCTCACAGCGTGAATCTATTTATTACCTAGCTACGACCCCAGCGTCATTGCAAAGTCACGAGCTCAACTTTTGTTTTGCCACGGCAACAAATAGATTCACCAAATGCGTAAAACAGTCGCACGTGTTAGTCGCAGCGGAATATTTGACCCGTAATGTAATAGTCGCATAAGGTTTTGCAAAAAGCAAGCTACACTGCCATCAATTGTCAATAGTTTACATTCGTTCTTTGCAGGAAATATGGAAAGATACTGGATTTATTTCATGTCCCATCATTTCAGAGTTGGCAAGCTGTAAACTAGTCAATGGTAAACCATTCAAAATGCTCGCTGCTAAAGACCTAGTTTAGATAATAATAGTACAAATAGAGCTGATTTTGACCATTTTAGCCCACAAATAACCTGATTTTGAAACCAAATAACCCGATTGTGACCCCAAATAGCCTATTTATATCCCCAATAGCCTAATTTATATCCCCAATAGCCTAATTTGGGCCCCTAATACCATTATTTTGACCCTAAATAGAGGGGATTTTAACCCCAAATAGCCTGATTTTAACTCCAAATAGGCTGGTATAGACCCCAAAAATAAAGTGGACGGACACACTACCCGTTAATCAGCTCCACTGCTGACGCAGCAAGCTAATAATTTCGATGATGTTGTTGCTGCATGTTGATGCAAATCAAAGTGGGTGAACATTTCCTCATCATCATGGAAAAACTTTAAGTAGCAATTACGGAACAAATGCCTCAAACGATAGCCAAACCCGCATACAAGTTACAAATCAACCTTGAAATGTTTTGCCTCGAACTGATCGCAATCAATTGTTTGTCGCCTGCTGGAAAACCTGCCGCTTATGGTGACTAAAACGGAATTTTGCATGATGAATGCATTTGTTAAACTAAGATTCAGTTACAAAAACAACCAATTGTGTCGCCTGTTTATGAAATATTATCGAAAACTTAGGATTATTATTGAATAAAGGACGTAGTTATAATAAAACAGAGAAAATTATTGTTTCTTTCTCTGCATTTAATCCTGTAATAAACTACGAAAGATTTTTGGTAATTCACATCTGTTTTTGGCATTCTATATTAGTAAGACATTTTGTCATTAGGATGTGTGTGTATATACCCTGACGCATTTTACGGCCTCACGTCATCTGGGAACGTAAGCGTTGCACAATTTGCAACTGACCAACTTCAGTGGTTTTTGTGAGGCCGTATTGTATATGGTTTTTTTTTGTTTTGCTTAGTGTGGACAAGGTTAATTCAGTTGTGTTGTAGCAGAGTATATGTGAAGTAATAGCGAGTCAAGTTTCAATGGTTTAGCCAAATAGAGGCCTCAGAAACACGCCGGTGTATTTCTTTCATGTCAGTCATGTGCAGTTTGCAGGCTTGTCTAATTCCAGGGCAGAATCGTGAAGCTTGAATTTGGGATTAGCGATTAACATGTATATTTTGCAATAACCGAATGCCAAAACAAGCAACCAAACATTAATAACATTGAGATATTGCGTCGTAGTATACACTTAAATATTACCAGTGATATATATCTAATAAGCGGCATTTATTTGTTCCTTAAACTGACATTGAATTTTTTGACAAATTGCCCATAATTAGGAAAATATAATCAATTATCATAATCCAATTTATATTTTTGTTTAGCAGTTGACTACATAACAACCCGTCATTGGGATTGATTATAATCACCGATGACTTTTTTGAAAGCTTCAACATTTAATCCCAATTACTAGTCACTCCAAATATTCGGAGGATGAGATAAAAGAACAGCTGACAGATTGCTGGACTAGACATCACACATTGCTATATACAAATTTCAACGAACCGGCTCTTTTGAATGCCCTGATTTCAAAAGTCAATATTGTATAAAATGGGAGTAGATTAACAATTTTTAGCTGCAGCACTACCTAATAAAAATCCGGTTTAATATAATTTTATTCATTTTGTTATGCCACACTGTAAGGATAACCATATGAACTGGTCATCATTTCATACAAATTACAAATTTACAACTTCCTTTATGATGTACATTGATTTATAAATAGTAACAACTGTTTGTGCTAGTAGAATTAAATTCATAGTATGCCCTGCGGCTTGGACGAAAAAGTGTTCAAACCTTGAACATATTTCAGACAAAGTTGCAGTTTTCTGATTATTTGATAAGATTACCAAAAGTGTTATTCTTTCTGTAAACAAACAATCTGTAACTTTTATTGCAACGGTATTAACTTTCTCGTTTTACTAAGTTTCTTGCTCCTAAACGTCTGACTGTTCATTCAACACTCCAATTTTTAGGATAATAATATTTTGCACCAAATTTTTTCAGTAGCATTTAGCTAAAAGCACGAGTTTATACTTCTTCTTTTTAATTTAGGTGGCGGACAAACAGAGCAGAGGCATTTCTCTGCAATCTTAGCAATAAGTGTGCAAAGCGTCCTGATAACCTTAAAAAGTCAAATAGAATTGGAGGAAGCGGGCTGTACTGGATATTATGCTCATGAAAATTTGCTCATATTATTAGTACAACCCCTGTCCACACAGATCTGTTTTTCCAGATTCTACTCACCTGTCGTTGTCAAACCTTTCAAAAAACCTTTTCAAAGTCAGCTCAAGCTCTCTTGAAGTCAGATATTCTTAGCTCCTTAGCCGTAGCTCAACGTCAAATTGTTTTACCATTAATAAATTCGCTGTCCGCCTTTACCGTCCACTCGCATGCTGCACACGGAAAATTGGATACTAGAGGTAGTGCTGTTCAGTGGACAGGTAAATAGTGGACACAAAAGCCTCCCACAAAACGTCGGACGCTGGAAATTGATACTCTGGAGAGTTGCATATAGCTTAAGTGAATCTTATTTTTGAAGTTTGAATAGTGTTTGCAAGAGTTCAAAAATACCTAACTATGTAGAAGTACCTACTAGCCAGACGGGAAATTTAACACTTCCAAAGACCGAAAAGGATGATAAGTTCTGATTCTTCGCACATCAACATGTTTGCAGTTTACGATAACCAGTACCCCAGCTTGATTTCCGAGTTCAGTAAAATGCGAAAGGAATTTGCCTGATGAAGGAAATAAGCAAGCACATTTGCGTGCTGTCCACTATTTTTTCTTTTATACAAATACCTGTGACACGCACAGTCTGAAATAGCTTCCCTTGAAGCCATTGAGCCATAATAAATTGAAGTTCATCAATTTCTTGAAAAACAGAACAGCTGGCATATGATACAAACTATATGTCTTGGGGGTTTAAAAACGGAACATTTTTTGACACAAATTTAGTAAACAAAACACAAGACAATGGATATCTCACTGAAACCGAATTTGTCAAAATGATAACATTGATAATTGTAAAAGTTTTATAATTGATAAAAAAATACAGTAAAACGTGCGTAAAATTAAACAGATGTTGTCATTGCACAAGTTTACAGGCAGACACGATTACCAAAAAATATGATCTATCATACGTGCCCCAATCCAAATTTGGGTTTAGCTGGATGTCCTGCAATTCCTTTATTAACAACTTGAGCTTGGAATCAACCAAATGGAGTCGAGACGTATTTGCCCAGCCGTACGACACCATAAGGTTGGAGAAACTGATAAATCCCCTTAGTCCTTGTGCCATCGCGAATTTCTTGATGAATCTTTTGATCTCCCGTAAACTTGTCAGCAACATCGTACGAGTATTTGTAGGTAAGAAAGCTTTGGTGCCCTTGCAAGTAGAGAAGCCCTTCGTCGCCAATATTTGATCCGACCAAGCCCACAAAAATGACGAGAGCGAAAGCAATCTGTGGGATTTCAGAAAATAGAGTAATAAAACAAATGCCTTGCTGAGTACAAAGGATTGTAGGTATACTAGTGAGTAAATTATCATGTAGTTAAAGATTCCGTTACATCATAGATAATTTTGTTGTTGCCTTTGTTTAAGGGTAAATGTATTCAAGCCTAATAATGTCGCAGAAACGCATGTAGGGGCCAGCAAAATTACCGTTTATCAATCAAGGAAACCCGTGTGCTTTTACAAAAGAGCTAATTAGTTCACTAGTCAATCATGCGCCTAAATTTGGAGTGAATGAAAGATTACAAACAAGATTCACAGCGGCAATCTCACAAAATTACACAACCATAAGTAATAAGTTCTATCTCTTAAATTCTGCAGATTAACAAGATTCGCCGTAATTCAAGTCTGTATTTATGATGTGATTATATGAATTGGCTCATTCATTTATATATCAGACAGCATGCAAAATCCTTAGATTAGAATCAAAACCACCAATGCAAAATGTTTTACGTGTTCTCTGTATATATATTACCTAATGCCATTCGAAGGATTTCCATGTACGCCTAATAAAGGAATATTTAATAGCATGGACGCTGTGGGATTGACTGCGTTATTTAGGATTTGTTATTATTATTAAATGTATTAACACACATCGTATGCAAATTTTCAAATATTAATCATTTATTGAAGATAATTTTTATTCTCAAGAACGTTGGTTTTAACCAACCATGGATGCAAATCCTCATATAAAAGGTTGTATCTCTAAACGAACTAGTTTTGCCATGTTTTACCAAAGCGATTGCAAGAAGATAAATAAAATGAATTACGAAACATGTTTGCTAACAGGTACCAAATATACCCAATAACTTATAGTAAGACGTTCTTGTGTGTCCAAAGTCAGAAAGTTACAGATTTTAATTTACAAGACAAAAAATACCAATTGAGACAAATTTAGATGAAAAATCAAAACAGATTTCCCAATTTGAGTTTATTAAACTAATCAACTCACATGAAAAAAACTTGGATAGCTTCTACGCATTCTGATGATGCAACAGAATGTAATACAAACATCTTCTTTGTACGTAGGCGCTCCTTGACCACTGCAAACTTAATCTGCCCCTCAGTGGAATAGGTGTTGCCCAACAAATCTATTGTTGACATGATGAGCTGGTACATGATTCACGGGAATGTAGTTGAGTGGGTGCAGCGCAACGCCAGCCGGTTGAATAAAGCTGCAAGCTCCGGTATTGTGTGATGCCTGGTTGTATATTGGATAGCCATGTTGCCGTAACCGGTAAATATCCTCGTCATCACCGATGTTGGCAGAAGTAATTGTAGCAAAAGCAACAAACACAAGGACAAGCTGCAACAAAATTAAAATTAAATGGTTACATAGTTGCTTTACTCCAGTAGTTTGCGGCATTTGGTGCTGTTTTGCTATTAAAGAGATAAATTTAAAAATAAATATAACTTACAGCGATCTTCATTGTTGTAGCTGGTTGAAATTGATTGATTGAGATGCGATTATTCAAAGCCACCGGTGCAGTCTGATTGAATATTCAAACACCAATTCTCGCTTTTATACAAAAATCCTCGCAGTGATACAAATATGCAAAACCATACATATTTGAACGCTCTAAAACATAACTAAATATGGAGATTGATAAATATTGCAAAACACGAAAGAATTAAACTGTCTGATACCTCACTATGACAGTCGCCACATAAACCAAATATAAATCCTATCTAATTGTTCAGAGCACAAATTTTATACTAAAATGTTTCATAAACATTACTCGATAGTAGTTTACATAAGTGGTCTTCCTGGCTGTCATTTCGAAATATATAAATGACTAAAGTTGCGAAAAATTTGGGAATGTCAAATTGCATTTTGTAGTCTGTGTGGATTCGTAAATATAGTTTGTAAAGTCTTAAGGAAACAATAAAGAGGCACATCTAGATATCAACCAGTAATGCACATGTATGCATTTTTTTAATAACGTACCTGAAACAAACCTCTAAATGTTTTTGTATTTATCCAAAGCCATATTCAATCATTTCCGTGGCAAATTCCTCATTCGAAGTTCAACAGCAGCCTTGATTTGAGATTAAAAAAAGTTCAGCCGCATACTTCACTAGGTTATTCAACAATGAAACAACCCCCTTCAACCTTCCTACAAACTGCTGTATCATGCTAGCCATTGGTCTACAAAAATAAATTGCGTCAGACAACAATACACAATATCCATATTACATTATGATAAGATTGCAATGCGCTACATTCTTCTAACCAGCCATGTGTTGCGTGATCCGCAACAAGAAACAACACACTTGTGTAAACTACTATCGAGTTCTAATGTTTATAAAACATTTTAGTATAAAATTTGTGCTCTGAACAATTAGATAGGATTTATATTTGGTTTATGTGGCGACTGTCATAGTGAGGTATCAGACAGTTTAATTCTTTCGTGTTTTGCAAGATTTATCAATCGTCATATTTAGTTATGTTTTAGAGCGCTCAAATATGTGTGGTTTTGCAGTTTGGTATCACTGCAAGGATTTTCGTATAAAAGCAAGAATTGGTGTTTGACTAATCAACCAGACTGCACCTGTTGCTTCGAATAATCGCATCTCAGTCAATCAACCGAAGCTAACCACTACAATGAAGATCGTAGTAAGTTATATTTATTTTAAACCTTATTTGTTTTTTAACAACACAGAACCCGAATGCCGCAAAATTCTGGACTAACGCAACTATGTAACCATTTGGTTTGAAATTTGTTGCAGCTTGTTCTTGTCATTGTTGCTTTTGCTACAATTACTTCTGCTAATATTGGTGAT
The DNA here is from genome assembly GCA_029691765.1 of Entomobrya proxima. Taxonomy (NCBI): domain Eukaryota; kingdom Metazoa; phylum Arthropoda; class Collembola; order Entomobryomorpha; family Entomobryidae; genus Entomobrya; species Entomobrya proxima. The sequence continues at coordinate 48,941,240 of CM056170.1, forward strand.
GACAAGAATATTTACCGGTTACGGCAACACGGCCATCCATTATACAACCAGGCACTACACAACACCGGAGCATGCAGTTTTGTTCAGCCTGCTGGCGTTGCGCTGCACGCACTCAACTACATTCCCGTGAATCATGTACCTTCTCATCATGTCAACAACAGATTTATTGGGCAACACCTATTCCACTGAGTTGAGAAGGATAACCCGTGTGACCTAACAATGGTGAAGATTAAGTTTGCAGTGGTCTAGGAGGGCCTACTTCCTAAAACTTTCTTCTTTTGCTGTCCTCATATATTAGGCAACCTTTCCGTTGCACCATCAGAATGCTTATAAGTCATTTAAGTTTTGGTAAAACGGGTTGATTGGTTTAATAAACTCAAATTGTCTAAGAATACAAAACTGTAAAATTCATGTAAGATTTGTCACGATTGGTAATTGTTGTCTTGCTAAGTTAACATCTGTGACTTTCTGACTTGGGATACATAACAACGTTTTATTACAAGTTGGTCGGTAGATAAAAACTGAAAATAAACTAAACATACATTTTCGGAATCCAAAGTGGTATCATAATTCATTATATTTATCTTCTTGCTAGCTTATCTTATGTTATTAGCTCCGTTGGCCATACTACCTTTAAAATGCGGAATTGCATTCACGGTTTGTGGAAACCAAATTTTTCGAGGGTGGGCATTATCTTCAATATTTGAAATTATTATTATTATTTGAAAATTTGCATATGATGTTTGTAAATACAACATACCTAACATTGTCATGAGTATGAAGCCTAACACGATAAGCGAGAATTTTGTGAGTGCAAAAATAGCGGCCCAAACGATAGCCAAAGCCGCATGCAATTTGTAAATCGTGAAACGTTAGACCTCCAAATGATTACAGCAAGTCCTGCCGTTTATGATGATTGAAACTGAATTTTAGTTATAAAGAAACCATCTGACACACTGTAATAGCGATTTAAGAACAACAAGTAATTGTGCATTTAATTCGAAAATGGTTTAAAAACCGATAACATTAATATTCCTTGCCCTACTTGTTAGAACCTGAGGAAATTGACCTCGCCAGGCCACGAGGTTTACTGAGAGTATGAATGCTACTGTTAGAATTCGATTGAAAATATTATTGGTAGTAACAAAGTTGCATTGCTTTATTACGCGTACATGGAAATCCCTCAAATGGCATTAGGTAATATGTTTACAGAGATAAGCACGTAAAAACATCTCGCATTGGTGGTTTTGATTTTTATCCAAGGATTTTGCATGCTTTCAGATATATAAGCGGACGGGCTAACTCACATAAACACATCATTAATACAGACTTGGATTTCGGCCAAACTTGTTAATCTGGAGCTAGAGCATAATAGATAGGAGCTTATTACTTATAGTTGTATTATGGTGTGAAATCACCTTTGTGGATCTTGTTTGTAATTTTTCATTCATTCTATATTTAATTGTCTGATTGACTAGTGAACAAATTAGTTCACTTGTAAAAGCACACGGGTTTCCTTGTTTGATAAACGGTAATTTTGCTGACCCTTATATGCGTTTCTGCGACATTATTAGGCTTGAATACATTTACTCTTAAACAAATGCAACAATTAAATTATCTATACAAGATGTAACGGAATTTCATTAAAACGCCCAACCTGTTAAAAAAGAACTTAGTGCTAGAGAACAGGTTACCGTTCTGTATTTGTGGCATTTGCTACTGAAATTTAGGTCACCAACATTTTCATATCTCCCCATTTTTGGATCAATACGAAGAATTTGGTCTAGGAATCTATCATTCTGTCAAGATATCCTGAAAGTCAACGTGTAAAGATAAAATCCATGGCAGTCATGAAGACTTTTGTAAGAAAACAATCTGTCCATTTTGAAAAATTGTTTTTAAAAAGCATTTGGTTCTAACGACACTGAATTATTCTAAATACATGATAATTTACTCACTGATATACCTACAGTCCTTAGTACTCAGCATTTAATTTATTTCATTACTATGTTTTCTGAAATCCCACAGATTGCATTCGCTCTCATCATTTTTACGGGCGTGGTCAGAGCAAATATTGGAGACGAAGGGCTTATCTACTTGCAAGGGCACCATAGCTTTCCAACTTACAAATACTCGTACGGTGTTGCTGACAAGTTTACGGGAGATCAAAAAATTCATAAAGAAATCCGTGATGGTACAACGACTAAGGGGTTTTATCAGTTTCTCCAGCCTGATGGTGTCGTGCGGCTGGTCAAATACGTTTCCACTCCATTTGGTGGATTCCAAGCTCAAGTTGTTAATAAAGAAATTGCTGGACATCCAGTTTTATCCAAATTTGGAATGGGGCACATATGATAGATCATATCTTTTGGTAATCGTGTCTGCTTGTAAACTTGTGACACGACAACATTTCTTTACTTTTACGTACGTTTTACTATTTTGTTATTTTGTCAATTATATTCGACAAATTCCATGTCAGTGAGATGTCCATTGTTTTGAGTTTTGTTTACTAAATTTTTGTCAATAAATCTTATATATCCCCGGGACATATATTTTCTATCATATGCCAGCTGTTCTGTGTTTCATGTTCTTGATGGACTTCAATTTATTATGGCTCAATGCCTTCCAGAGAAGCTATTTCAGACTGTGTTTATATCCTTCATGAGGCAAATAACTTTGGCATTTTACTGAACTCGAAATACAAATTCAGCAGGAGTACTGGTTATCGTAAAACTGCAAACGTGTTGGTGTGCAAAGAATCAGGGTTCATCATCCGTTTTGATGTTACGAATTGTCATACTTCCCGTCTGGCTAGTAGGTACTTCCACATATTCAGGTATTTTTGAACTCTTGCAAACACTAATCAAACTCAGGTACAAGATTTTAAAAAGCTATTTGCTACCCTTCTGAGCTGTGTCCAACATGTTTTTTGGAGCCTGTTTTGTCAACTATTCACGTGTCCACTGAACATCACTACCTCTAGTATCCACCTTTTCGTGTGCAGGATGCTAGTGGACGGTATGCGCGGACAGCGGATTTATTAATGGCAAAAAATTTTGACGTTGGGCTGCTTGCCTTTGCTGCTAAGGAGCTAAATATATCTAACCTTAACGGAGCTTGAGCTCACTTTGAAATGGTTTTTCTTGGATTCAAAAAACAGATCCAACGGATTACATAAGTCTTGGTTTATATGATTAATTATTGTACACCAAATTTCATGCACATTAAATATCTTTCTTATAAAGAAGCGTTTTAAAAACTTATTACAATTTACAATATTTCCAATCAGAGGATTCCAGTCAGATAAAATTGAACTGATTTATTTATCAAACTGAATTAAAAGTGAATCAAACTCAAATTGGGTAGTAAAACTAGTAATTTCGCGAAGAAATATTTAATTGGTCTGAAGGACCCGAAGTAAATAATTAATTTATTCGAGTGGCTATAGGACTTTTTATAAGCACGTCTCCCTGACTTACTGTGCTTGAAGGCAAAAGTGCGACTGGTGAGCAGAGTATTTCTTTTGCTACTCTCTCACCCAAGAATACATACCCATAACCACAAAATTCATGTTACAGTATGTATGTATGTATGTAATTTGGGAAGCAACAAGACATCTTTAGTCACTGCCGCAGCCGCTTAACCTTTAATTAGGTTTTTGCAGTCTCTCCCATGCCTTACATTGGAAGGTTTACTTGCCTATGGCCTACCTGCCCTCCGCACGGCTCCGGCCAATCCGGTCTATTGACCTTTTCAGCCGACCAGTGCATTTGATAAATTGCAAAAGACTGGCTGGAGTGGCACGTCGTATGTCGTCAGCAGTGAGGGTTTGACCCTCCAGCACGTCGCAACGTAACTCAACAAACCTATCACAACTTTCAAGTGTAGGCAAGTCTCATCATCCATCCCACAGTTAGGACAGACTTTAGTCTCCGCCACCCCCATTTTATGGTGGTGACTCCTCAGCACCGAATGTCCAGTAATGATCTGAACAAACGATCTCAATGCGTCACGTGGAAGGTCACTTAAAAAGCAACCCACAGCACGCGATGGCAAGTCAATTAAAATTTTTGTTTCTTTGCAGTCGTCCCTGCTGCGCCATTGCAGTGAGTGTTGTCCATCACCCCATTCTCTGACTACACAATTAACCACATTTAGCGCTACAGGAACGATCGGCTCGGGGCCGATAATAATCATTTCAGTTGCATCTTTAACCAATGCATCAACCGCCTCGTTCCCATCAAACCCGCAGTGGACAGGTATCCACGTAAAGGACACTTCATGCCTCTGCGCCAATTGACGGAGACATTCAAAGCACTCCCCTACTATTGAAGTCATGTGCCAGCTCCCAGTTCTTAAGAGCCTCGATGGCACTGCGACTATCGGAGTAGATGTGTATGCTCCTTCTGTCCCTAAGACGGGAGCACAATTCTCTTGCCAGACTTAAGATGGCAAGAACTTCAGCTTGAAAGACTGTGGTGTTTGCACCCAACGGTATAAGCTCCTGTACAGTCTCCCCATCGTAAGATACTGTGAATGCAGCACCAGTCTTTTCAGGGAATCTAGAGCCGTCCGTGTAGCACACCACAGACTCCGGTGGGTGTTTTGGTTCACCTCTCTTCTTCCACGAATCACGGGACGGAACAGTTACTTTAAAACCACCTTCTATCAGTGGTCCACTGTTCCGCAAGTCGCATGGCCATACCAAGGTAGGAATCCATTTCCAGACTTTTTCACAAGTCACAGAGTGAGTAACACCACGAGCTTGTTGACACCCAAAATTTTTTTTGCTTGAATTTACAAAACTTTTATGTTGTTAGGAAGTATAAGTGCCCACAACACGGTTTACCAAGTTTCAGCTCCATACGTCGTTCTAAAGCCGTTAGGCAACAGTGTAAATTTTCAGTGCTCAAAAAACGAAAATTTGCTAATATCTCAGATTAGGAGTAAAACTGGCCAATGATATTTTTTGCGATAGTTAGGTGTAATGGGACCCTTTATTTTGATACAACATTACTTGTCGACGAGTTTTTCCATTTTTGAAAAAATTCATTTTTTCAAATCTTTTTGGTTTTTGTTGGTTTTCTGAAAACTTTTGAAGTAATATTTTTTTATGATTTAGTTTCATGGCAAATTCAGACAGTTGTCCATCTTTATTAATGTCTGTTCTATAGAACACCGGATACTGCTTGCCAAAATATTGCGATTTGCAAAAGTTATGACGAGAAACGTAAAAAACCAGAAATTTTTGCTTAAGGTTCACCGACACTTAAAACTTAATAACTTGCCTACGTGTGATCACATTTGATCAAATGTATACTTGTATGAAAGATAAACGTTCAATTTACTAGAGTAATTAACAAATTGTAAAATACGAGTAGCCTAGATACGATTGTATTAAGAAATTCTCAAAATGAAGTTGCAAGCAAAATTGGTACGAATGTGAAAAACACCGCATAACTTTCCAAAATAGCCAATTTCCAAAAAATACCTATTTTAGTTTTTTGAATTGCCTACAAATTGGTACCACCATCACATAATTCCGACGTTTCCGGTGCGAGAAATATCTGCTAAGATTTTTGAAAACCCCCAAAATCGAAAATTTCAAAAATTTATTTTGTTTCAATATTTCGTCATATATGATGTTTTTGGGAACGACATTCATCAAAAACGACTAGAAATCAGTTATAATAATAAATGCCAAGAATAACCTAGAAATTGCAAAAGTACGATTTTCTGAAATTTTCGATTATGGGGGTTTTCAAAAACCTTAGCAGATATTTCTCGCCACGGAAACGTCGGAATTATGTGATGGTGGAACCAATTTGTAGGCAATTCAAAAAACTCAAATAGGTATTTTTTGAATTTTTGGAAATTGGCTATTTTGGAAAGTTATGCGGTGTTTTTCACATTCGTACCAATTTTGCTTGCAACTTCATTTTGAGAATTTCTTAATACAGTCGTATCTAGGCTACTCCTATTTTACAATTTGTTAATTATTCTAGTAAATTGAACGTTTATCTTTCATATAAGTATACATTTGATGAAATGTGATCACACGTAGGCAAGTTATTAAGTTTTAAGTGTCGGTGAACTTCAAGAAAAATTTCTGATTTTTTACGTTTCTCGTCATAACTTTTGCAAATCGCAATATTTTGGCAAGCAGTTTCCGGTGTTCTATAGAAGAGACATTAATAAAGATGGACAACTGTCTGAATTTGCCATGAAACTAAATCATAAAAAAATATTTCTTCAAAAGTTTTCAGAAAACCAACAAAAACCTCCAAAAATTTGAAAAAATGAATTTTTGCAAAAATGGAAAAACTCGTCGACAAGTAATGTTGTATCAAAATAAAGGGTCCCATTACACCTAACTATCGCAAAAAATATCATTGTCCAGTTTTACTCCTAATCTGAGATATTAGCAAATTTTCGTTTTTTGAGCACTGAAAATTTACACTGTTGCCTAACGGTTTTAGAACGACGTATGGAGCTGAAACTTGGTAAACCGTGTTGTGGGCACTTATACTTCCTAACAACATAAAAGTTTTGTAAATTCAAGCAAAAAAAATTTTGGGTGTCAACAAGCTCGTGGTGTTACTCTCTCCCTTTTTAGAAGGCCACGCGGTACAGTACCTTTCCAGGTTTTATTGTGATGCAACCTATGCATCGTGCGTACTGCCATTTCATTGGCATGTACATCAATCGGTTTTAAGTCGAGCAAACATTCCAACGCTGCGGTAGGAGTTGTTTGCATGCACCCAGTGATGAGTGTCATTGCCTGGCGTTGTAGCCTAGCAAGTGTCATCACGTTTTGTCTGGCTTATGTTACAGTACAGAAAATAGAACACAAAATTCACACAAAATACAATTTAGGATATAATATTAGGTTAGCTGGCTGAACATTAAAATACACTCTTTGTTTCTTCTTGACATTACAACAGTACTCCTACCTAACCTGAACCTCTTCCCAGCTCATCTCTTCCCTTGTGCCTATATAACCCTACCTAACTTTGTTCTACATCAGATTTGATCTGTCACTTTGCCAGACCCCGTCCAGGCATAGAACCTAACATGTCCTGGTCACTCTTCATTCAATGCATATATGCATCCTGTTAGGTTTAGACAGAATTGGAGACTACATAGAGCTGCCAGCTTTGGCCCTAGAAAATTCCAGAATATTGAAATCTCAGGATACCTCCGAAACCCCAAACAAACTCAAAATTCCACCAAAAACCCCAAAGCTTCCTTGTGCTTCTTTTAATGAAAAATGCTCTCTTTCTTTGCTGTGCTCCTTTTTCCCTTTTGCTTTTATCTAATCTGAATGCCTTTTATGCAGCCAGTTTTGTAAAAATCCGCGGCCCGTGACTGTCTCCAAATAGAGTTCTGGTTTCGCAGCCAGTTTACAATAGTTAAAACAAAGCTTTGGTCCAAAAATAGTAAGACAATTACGAGTTGACGAAGAAGACTACAGGACACTTCCGTCATTTTTTCTTATGACAAATGCCTCATGGCGGACCAATTTCTTGTCTTTGAACTGGCCTGAACTAGAACACCGAATTTATTAGCCATTTGGTTTCACAAAACTAAGCTCGTATGAGCAGAAAAGAAAGGATAAATTTTAGCAAACTTGTTGGCTCGTAGAGCCAAAAATTAGTTAAAGGAAAAGTTGATAAGGATAATTAGGCAAACTAGAATCTGGACCTAATCCTGACACATCCCGATATACCACAGAGCAGAGCTTAGTTGCCAAAGCAGAGCTTTTAAGAAAACGACCAGCCTCTTGGATGCACACAGAGCAAATGGAAGCACCGACGGCATAATCTACCGAGCGCAAACCCTGCAAACCATTAGTGTTCGATCCATCCATGAGAATTTTGTTGTCCTTACCTGTTGTCCAGAGGTGAAAAAATCAAACCAGATTTGTCTTTCAACAACCATTTAAAATGTCGTGCTATAACAAAGCATCAGTATTTTCAAAGTTTATGAGTGTATGGGTAGTGTTTATGTAGTGCGTATGGGTGAAATATTCTATTTATGGTAGTAAAATAAGAATAGGAAGGATTAAGGTGGTTTAAGGCTGTTTGGGAACGTAACATTTAAATAAAGAATACTGTTATTTGTTAGTTAGTGTCACTTGCTTAGTGGTTGGAAAGGAATTCCGAGGTATATATAGAAGTGCCCCACAAAACCAATGTCAGTCTAGCTCTTGGTTCGTCAAGAGTAAGCTAGTTAGTCAAACAGTGTAGGCGCTGTCATACTAGTAGTTGCGCATTTAGGTTCTAGTTAACGTGCTCTCTTGTTCAAACATTTGAACAATGCGATTAACCCCTTGTTTGTAGAAAAAAATATTGACTGTATAGGTATGAAAGTTATTGTCTTTCAATCCGTCGTAGCATAAAATGTTTGAATAATAAGGTGCATAATTACATAAAAGCAATTCAGACTGACAACTACTTCTAAAACAAAATTATTTGTGGTATATTCAATGATGTAGAGCTTGGCGGGCTTTTACATCCATCTTATTCCCCTAATAAATATTTCTACACATAAACAATTATTCGCATAAACCACTGATTGGTTATCAAACATATATCTGCTTTCAAAGTCCATATGTGCGCTCACTGATTTTGTCATGAGTGATGTGATGAGTTTCATTGACAGATTGAAGACTGGGGATTTGCAGGGTTTGCGCTCCGTACAATATATTGTCGGTGCCTCCTTTCACACTGTGTCGCTGTGTGCATCATAGTGTCTAGTCGTTTTTGTTTTTAAAAACTTATTTGATGCTTAATAACCACTTAGTTTTCAAAACTTTAAATAACTAGATAACGTTTAAAGAGTTCGTGAAAAATTGAGTTTGTATTTGCAAACCTGCAAATGTTTTTTGCTGTTGCTGAAATTTTCAGCTCGAATAATTCTCAAATTGAGTATACTTATAAAATCGAATCAAAGAGAGTCAGAATGGGTAAATAACCTCAAAAGAATATTTCTCGACCCGATCCCGACATTAAAATTTGCTATAAAGATTCATTTGGACTACTTTCCAAATCTTTAAACTAAATCTTTTTGACTGCATGATTCTGCTTCCATCTTTTAAAGATGTGACGTTCAATAACAATTTAAAGCCTCGATACGTATTATGAAACTCGAATGTTTATTGCTGTGTTACATTGAATTATTGTTATAAAGACTCCAGTAATTTCTGCTTGACATAATACCTCAGGATACAACTTTCAGGAATTTTTCAGGTTTCCAAACTCCATTTGTGTAAATAAAGCCTGATGACTACACTTCATCGCAAACAATTTCAACTAAACAAACAAAAGTTACACTTAAACAGGAATTAATTTTCTCAATTATGTACCTGAATTGAACGCCGTGCTTTCAATGCAATTACTTTAAATTTTCTACCACTCCCGTAGTAAACTACGAAATATTTTGGTAATTCACATCTGTTTTTGATACTGCATACTAGTAACACATTTTGTCTTCAGGATGTGTGTGTATATACCCTGACGTACTTTACGGCCTCAGGTCGTCTGGGGAACGTAAGTGTTGTACAATATGCAACTGACCAACTTCAGTGGTTTTTGTGAGGCCGTATTGTATTTTTTTGTTTTACTTAGTGTGAGCGAGGGTATTTTAGTTGTGTGGTAGCAGAGTATATGAGAAGTAAAACCGAGCCCAGGTTCGATGGTATAGCCAAACAGGGGCCTCAAAAACACCCTGATGTATTTCTTTTATGCCAGTCGTGTTCAGTTTACAGGCTTGTCTAATTCAGGTGCAGAATCGTGAAGCTTGAATTTGGGATTAGTGATTAACAAGTTGATTACGCAACAACTGAATGCCAAAACAAGCAACCTAACGTTTATAACATTGAGATATTGCGTTGTAGTATACTATGAAATATTACCAGTGATATTTTGTTAATAAGCTGCATGTGTTCCTTAAATTACATTTTTTTAAAAATTGCATATAATCAGGAAAATTCAACCAATAATCATAATCTAATTCATATTTTTGTTTAGCATTTGACTAAATAACAACCAGTCATTGGAATTGATATTGATCACCAATTACTTATTTTAAAGCTTCTACATTTATTCCCAATTTCTAATCACTCCAAAAATTTGGACGATGAGATAAGTCGGTGAACAGCTGACAGAATACTGGACTAAACATCACACATTGCTGTCCACAAATTTCAACAAATTGGCTCTGTTCAATCCCTGGATTTCAAAAGTCAATATAATATAAAATGGGAGTACATTAACAATTTTTAGCAGCAGCGCTGCCTAATACAAATCCGGTTTAATATAATTTTTATACCTCGTTGTGATGCTACGTTGTAAGGATAATCATTAGAACTTGTCACCAATCCTATCAAAGGTGATATCCGGTTTTATAAGGGATTGTCGGCCATAACAAAAAAAATCCCATTTATCGCCATGATAATTATATGATAATTATCTTCGGCCATAACTTTGTCCCATAAGCCTAGCTAGCACCTATGTCTACCAAATGGCAATATAAGTTTGAATAGTAGCATTTGGCACCTTATAGCAATCATTGTCTATCCGTCATGTCCAGTCAAATTAAATATATTCAAACAAACATAAATTACAGTATATTGTTGGGATTATACTTTACCATACTTTATTAAGTATCGCCGATACTTTATATTTTTTTATTCCGGCCGTCCGCATCCGGCCGTTTGGTCGTATGTCTTTTTCTCAGCAATGGCTGCTTCGATTACAACCAAACTTGGTATAAAGATACTGAAGGACATTGGAGAGAGTCCTTGCGAATTTCAGGTCAATAGGTCAACTCTGAGTCACAGGTCACAGCTACTTCGAAATATCTTACATAGGGACTTGTAGCATACGACACATGATTTTAGGGTCATTTTTTACATGAATTACGCATTTGCAGTCGATTTGTTAAAATTTTGATATTTAGGCACTATTTAATGGCCGTAATTGCCAAATACAACAGTTTTAATGGCTGTATACTGTGCAGAACATATTTTTTCGTCAGATTTTTACAAGGAATGCGAATTTGCAGTTGATTTGTTCAAAATCGGATTCAAGTTCAAGTTCCTGATTCTGGGCCTTAATTGCCATATCTATCGCCAGTTCTATCGACATGATTTTACCTTAGATTTTTGCCCGGATTGGAATGCAGCAGCCAGTTTCAATGTGTTAACGTGTCAAATTGGAACGGCATAAGTGGGATTTCCATTATTTTCCCAGGTGCTAGCTTAGCAAATCTCCCATTTCCGGTACCACTGGCTTCAATTGGCTTGGCTCGCTTTGTCAATTTTGCACATCTGGCAGCGTGCAAGTGTTTTCTTCACAGAAATCCTTCCTGTTGTTATCCAGATTCGTTGTCGCAAGTTATTGAACTGTTTTTTCCAGTTTGGGCGTTTTTCACATGTTCAGAGTTCACAATCATATTGGAAACATAATGGTCGCCGGGAAGAACTGCAGGGTATTTCATTTTTACTGAAGCACTGCTTTTTCTTCCTCGCACTAAAATATTCCTGCTGAGTGCCAACCCACTTCCTGGGTCATCGGTTTGGCATGACTCTTCTTAAAATTCTCGTTCTTGGCGTAATCCAGCCAGCCGAGTTTCCGCTTATTCCAAAATCTTCTGTTGTCAAAATGGAAACATTCTTTTCCAGTTTTTTCTCTAGGGATGTACCACAGGCTTGCTTTCATACTTCTTGGATTTTCGTGGCCTTCAGTTAACCCAAACTTGTGGCGGCGGCGGCGGCTCCCACTGCAGCTGAGGCTCACAGCTCGTTTCATCTTCCTTTCTGTTTGCCAGAGTCTCGTCAAAGCTTCGTTGACCCCGGCATTCATGTCCAACGGTACAGCGTCCTTCCTATTTCTCAGCTTTTCTGTCATTCGGTAACATGGCTGGCTCCGTAGACACTGATTGAATTTCCTCAATTTGAAACTTTTCTTTATGGTGAGTGCTGTCCATGTCACCCACTCCACCGACACAATATGATACTCCGTTTCCAGTTCTCCGTACCTGAATTTTTTCCTAGCATACCCATCCCAGCTGAGTGCGAGCTGCCACGGGTTCACGAATTGACTTGAAATGATTCATGGAGTACGGAGGCATACAATCAGCTGTCCTCGGACCGCGTACTCATTATGAACATGTTGACAGCCAATCCTGGCCGTCACGTGATTCAACTGTTGTTTGGTTGTGAATCACGTGACGGCCAGGATTGGCTGTCAACATGTTCATAATGAGTACGCGGTCCGAGGACAGCTGATTATATGTACCTGTAGATTTAACGATTCAGCATTAGAAATCCACAATCAATCCATGGTTTCTCTTCCGCATTCAACTCTCCTGGGGATTCATTGGCGATGCCATGCCCTCTTCTGGAACGTGTCATTCGCCCTTCATGTCACCGGTTGTCTCTTTGTCGTGTCGGTTGTCGTGTCAATTCGTTGGCTAACTATCGACTGTGAATGAGCTCTCTGAAAGCTCTGATGTTGACGAGAAGAGCATTCACTTTTTTTCCATACTCCACAATTGATTCAGATTTTGATTGGTCCACCTTGGCAGATGTATTCACTTTCTCTATCAGGAAGTCAAGTCAAGTACGTATTCGGTCGACCAAACAAGAACTCGAAGGTTTCGATTCCTAACGTTACTAACATTGACCATTTCCTTTGAGCAACTTTTGCATCTTCGTCGTTAGCTTCCTGTCGTTTGGATTCTGTTTCCTCAGCAGTCTGTTGTACGCTGCTTAGAAATTTCCCCACTTTGCTGGGTCTCCGTAGAAGTTTGGCAGGTACTTGTACCCAGGTGACATATGGCTTATCTGGAGAAGGTCCATTTGAGTTTGCTTAACCTAAAGAAGTAGTGCAACATTGTTTAAGGCTGGTACTGATGAGACACTTCCACCGTTCATAAATCCGCAATAATCATGAATGTTTATCATTCTCATGCTGTCTTTTAGTTGTTGTTGGAGAATTGTCCTTTTGTCTAGGTTTGTCTCGTTCATAGTCAAAGTTGCGAACCTGCTTTTTCTCTTCAGGTCCAGAAACTGACCATCTTCATTTTCTGCCTCAATCCTGGCCCGCTTTACCAGGCTGTAGGACCTGAGCACTTGTCACTTTTTCATTTTCAAGCGCGCCAGTTCAGTTTCCAATTTCTGCCAACGTGCTGGTTCCAACTGAGGGGCTTTCAGATCAAACTGGATTGTTTTCTTCTCTTACTCCAACGTCTCCAAATCTGCCTCCAGAGCGGTTTCTAGGGCTTCATGCTACTGTTTTACCTTAATCTCCAGTGGCTTCTTCTCTCTGCTTCTGGCGTTTTCGGAGTTATACATAAATCCACTGAATGGTTTACTACAAACCCCAGACCTTTCTGTAATGTCAACTTTGGCAGTAGTCCAATTTAAACTTTGTCCAACATTTCCTCGAGACATGCGAGTTCCTCCTGGTCTTTCCCGATTGTGAACTCGGCATTGTACACTTCTGGCTTGGCGTCCACAAGCTTCTGTATCTCATCAACGGATAGGTCAATCTCGACAAAGTCTCTATACTTTCTACAAGCCGGCAGGAACTCGTTTGTCCTCTGCTGACTTCTTCCCCCTTTTGTGGAGGTCTATCTTTTGGAGGATTTTTTCCTTCGACATGGCCATGGTAATCAATCCGGTTTTCTTCCAACGGGCAGCTTGGACAACAACTCCAACTCCTCCACAGTTTCGGCACCAGTGTTCCGTGAGGGTTTGCACATTTAACGACAGCTATGCATTGCCGTTATGCTGGCTGAATTTTATTTTTACAAACTTGGGTCGGGTCCCACTTGAAGTCGGAGTCTCGGAGTCCCACTTGAAGTCGGAGTCTCGGAGTCCCACTTGAAGTCGGAGTCTCGGAGTCCCACTTTAAGTCGGAGTCTCGGAGTCCCACTTTAAGTCGGAGTCTCGGTGTCCCACTTGAAGTCGGAGTCTCGGAGTCCCACTTGAAGTCGGAGTCTCGGAGACCCACTTGAAGTCGGAGTCTCGGAGTCCCACTTGAAGTCGGAGTCCCACTTGAAGTCGGAGTCTCGGAGACCCACTTGAAGTCGGAGTCTCGGAGTCCCACTTGAAGTCGGAGTCTCGGAGTCCCACTTGAAGTCGGAGTCTCGGAGACCCACTTGAAGTCGGAGTCTCGGAGTCCCACTTGAAGTCGGAGTCCCACTTGAAGTCGGAGTCCCACTTGAAGTCGGAGTCCCACTTGAAGTCGGAGTCTCGGAGACCCACTTGAAGTCGGAGTCTCGGAGTCCCACTTGAAGTCGGAGTCTCGGAGTCCCACTTGAAGTCGGAGTCTCGGAGTCCCAATTGAAGTCGGAGACCCACAAGGACACGGAGGATGGACCCGGAGTCTTGCAGTCTCACATGGACCAGGAGTCTCGCAGTCCCTCATGGACCAGGAGTCTCGCAGTCCCTCATGGACCAGGAGTCTCGCAGTCCCTCATGGACCAGGAGTTCGCAGTCCCTCATGGACCTGGAGTCTCGCATTCCTTCATGGACCTGCAGTCTCGCAGTCCCTCATGGACCAGGAGTCTCGCAGTCCCAGTTGAAGTCGGAGTCTCGGAGTCCCACTTGAAGTCGGAGTCTCGGAGTCCCACTTGAAGTCGGAGTCTCGGAGTCCCACTTGAAGTCGGAGTCTCGGAGTCCCACTTGAAGTCGGAGTCTCGGAGTCCCACTTGAAGTCGGAGTCTCGGAGTCCCACTTGAAGTCGGAGTCTCGGAGTCCCACTTGAAGTCGGAGTCTCGGAGACCCACTTGAAGTCGGAGTCTCGGAGTCCCACTTGAAGTCGGAGTCCCACTTGAAGTCGGAGTCTCGGAGACACACTTGAAGTCGGAGTCTCGGAGTCCCACTTGAAGTCGGAGTCTCGGAGACCCACTTGAAGCCGGAGTCTCGGAGTCCCACTTGAAGTCGGAGTCCCACTTGAAGTCGGAGTCTCGGATTCCCTCTTGAAGTCGGAGTCTCGGAGTCCCACTTTAAGTCGGAGTCTCGGAGTCCCACTTGAAGTCGGAGACCCACAAGGACACGGAGGATGGACCCGGAGTCTCGCAGTCCCTCATGGACCAGGAGTCTCGCATTCCTTCATGGACCTGCAGTCTTGCAGTCCCTCATGGACCAGGAGTCTCGCAGTCCCTCATGGACCAGGAGTCTCGCAGTCCCTCATGAACCTGGAGTCTCGCAGTCCCTCATGGACCAGGAGTCTCGCAGTCCCTCTTGGACCTGGAGTCTCGCATTCCTTCATGGACCTGGAGTCTCGCAGTCCCTCATGGACCTGGAGTCTCGGAGTCCCAGTTGAAGTCGGAGTCTCGGAGTCCCACTTGAAGTCGGAGTCTCGGAGTCCCACTTGAAGTCGGAGTCTCGGAGTCCCACTTGAAGTCGGAGTCTCGGAGTCCCACTTGAAGTCAGAGTCTCGGAGTCCCACTTGAAGTCGGAGTCTCGGAGACCCACTTGAAGTCGGAGTCTCGGAGTCCCACTTGAAGCCGGAGTCCCACTTGAAGTCGGAGTCTCGGAGACCCACTTGAAGTCGGAGTCTCGGAGTCCCACTTGAAGTCGGAGTCTCGGAGTCCCACTTTAAGTCGGAGTCTCGGAGTCCCACTTTAAGTCGGAGTCTCGGAGTCTCGGATTCCCACTTGAAGTCGGAGTCTCGGAGTCCCACTTTAAGTCGGAGTCTCGGAGTCCCACTTGAAGTCGGAGTCTCGGAGTCCCACTTGAAGTCGGAGTCTCGGAGACCCACTTGAAGTCGGAGTCTCGGAGTCCCACTTAAAGTCGGAGTCCCACTTGAAGTCGGAGTCTCGGAGACACACTTGAAGTCGGAGTCTCGGAGACACACTTGAAGTCGGAGTCTCGGAGTCCCACTTGAAGTCGGAGTCTCGGAGACCCACTTGAAGCCGGAGTCTCGGAGTCCCACTTGAAGTCGGAGTCCCACTTGAAGTCGGAGTCCCACTTGAAGTCGGAGTCTCGGATTCCCACTTGAAGTCGGAGTCTCGGAGTCCCACTTTAAGTCGGAGTCTCGGAGTCCCACTTGAAGTCGGAGTCTCGGAGTCCCACTTGAAGTCGGAGACCCACAAGGACACGGAGGATGGACCCGGAGTCTTGCAGTCCCACATGGACCAGGAGTCTCGCAGTCCCTCATGGACCAGGAGTCTCGCAGTCCCTCATGGACCAGGAGTCTCGCAGTCCCTCATGGACCAGGAGTCTCGCAGTCCCTCATGGACCTGGAGTCTCGCATTCCTTCATGGACCTGCAGTCTCGCAGTCCCTCATGGACCAGGAGTCTCGCAGTCCCTCATGGACCAGGAGTCTCGCAGTCCCTCATGGACCAGGAGTCTCGCAGTCCCTCATGAACCTGGAGTCTCGCAGTCCCTCATGGACCAGGAGTCTCGCCGTCCCTCATGGACCAGGAGTCTCGCAGTCCCTCATGGACCAGGAGTCTCGCAGTCCCTCATGAACCTGGAGTCTCGCAGTCCCTCATGGACCAGGAGTCTCGCAGTCCCTCTTGGACCTGGAGTCTCGCATTCCTTCATGGACCTGGAGTCTCGCAGTCCCTCATGGACCTGGAGTCTCGGAGTCCCACTTGAAGTCGGAGTCTCGGAGTCCCACTTGAAGTCGGAGTCTCGGAGTCCCACTTGAAGTCGGAGTCTCGGAGTCCCACTTGAAGTCGGAGTCTCGGAGTCCCACTTGAAGTCGGAGTCTCGGAGTCCCACTTGAAGTCGGAGACCCACAAGGACACGGAGGATGGACCCGGAGTCTTGCAGTCCCTCATGGACCAGGAGTCTCGCAGTCCCTCATGGACCAGGAGTCTCGCAGTCCCTCATGGACCAGGAGTCTCGCCATCCCTCATGGACCTGGAGTCTCGCAGTCCCTCATGGACCAGGAGTCTCGCAGTCCCTCATGGACCTGGAGTCTCGCATTCCTTCATGGACCTGGAGTCTCGCAGTCCCTCATGGACCAGGAGTCTCGCAGTCCCTCATGGACCAGGAGTCTCGCAGTCCCTCATGGACCAGGAGTCTCGCAGTCCCTCATGGACCAGGAGTCTCGCAGTCCCTCTTGGACCTGGAGTCTCGCATTCCTTCATGGACCTGGAGTCTCGGAGTCCCACTTGAAGTCGGAGTCTCGGAGTCCCACTTGAAGTCGGAGTCTCAGAGTCCCACTTGAAGTCAGAGTCTCGGAGTCCCACTTGAAGTCGGAGTCTCGGAGACCCACTTGAAGTCGGAGTCTCGGAGACCCACTTGAAGTCGGAGTCCCACTTGAAGTCGGAGTCTCGGAGACCCACTTGAAGTCGGAGTCTCGGAGTCCCACTTGAAGTCGGAGTCTCGGAGTCCCACTTTAAGTCGGAGTCTCGGAGTCCCACTTTAAGTCGGAGTCTCGGAGTCTCGGATTCCCACTTGAAGTCGGAGTCTCGGAGTCCCACTTTAAGTCGGAGTCTCGGAGTCCCACTTGAAGTCGGAGTCTCGGAGTCCCACTTGAAGTCGGAGTCTCGGAGTCCCACTTGAAGTCGGAGTCTCGGAGACCCACTTGAAGTCGGAGTCTCAGAGTCCCACTTGAAGTCAGAGTCTCGGAGTCCCACTTGAAGTCGGAGTCTCGGAGACCCACTTGAAGTCGGAGTCTCGGAGACCCACTTGAAGTCGGAGTCCCACTTGAAGTCGGAGTCTCGGAGACCCACTTGAAGTCGGAGTCTCGGAGTCCCACTTGAAGTCGGAGTCTCGGAGTCCCACTTTAAGTCGGAGTCTCGGAGTCCCACTTTAAGTCGGAGTCTCGGAGTCTCGGATTCCCACTTGAAGTCGGAGTCTCGGAGTCCCACTTTAAGTCGGAGTCTCGGAGTCCCACTTGAAGTCGGAGTCTCGGAGTCCCACTTGAAGTCGGAGTCTCGGAGTCCCACTTGAAGTCGGAGTCTCGGAGACCCACTTGAAGTCGGAGTCTCGGAGTCCCACTTGAAGTCGGAGTCTCGGAGACCCACTTGAAGTCGGAGTCTCGGAGTCCCACTTGAAGTCGGAGTCTCGGAGTCCCACTTTAAGTCGGAGTCTCGGAGTCCCACTTTAAGTCGGAGTCTCGGAGTCTCGGATTCCCACTTGAAGTCGGAGTCTCGGAGTCTCGGATTCCCACTTTAAGTCGGAGTCTCGGAGTCCCACTTTAAGTCGGAGTCTCGGAGTTCCACTTGAAGTCGGAGTCTCGGAGTCCCACTTGAAAACGGAGACCCACAAGGACACGGAGGATGGACCCGGAGTCTTGCAGTCCCACATGGACCAGGAGTCTCGCAGTCCCTCATGGACCAGGAGTCTCGCAGTCCCTCATGGACCAGGAGTCTCGCAGTCCCTCATGGACCAGGAGTCTCGCAGTCCCTCATGGACCAGGAGTCTCGCAGTCCCTCATGGACCTGGAGTCTCGCATTCCTTCATGGACCTGCAGTCTCGCAGTCCCTCATGGACCAGGAGTCTCGCAGTCCCTCATGGACCAGGAGTCTCGCAGTCCCTCATGGACCAGGAGTCTCGCAGTCCCTCATGAACCTGGAGTCTCGCAGTCCCTCATGGACCAGGAGTCTCGCCGTCCCTCATGGACCAGGAGTCTCGCAGTCCCTCATGGACCAGGAGTCTCGCAGTCCCTCATGAACCTGGAGTCTCGCAGTCCCTCATGGACCAGGAGTCTCGCAGTCCCTCTTGGACCTGGAGTCTCGCATTCCTTCATGGACCTGGAGTCTCGCAGTCCCTCATGGACCTGGAGTCTCGGAGTCCCACTTGAAGTCGGAGTCTCGGAGTCCCACTTGAAGTCGGAGTCTCGGAGTCCCACTTGAAGTCGGAGTCTCGGAGTCCCACTTGAAGTCGGAGTCTCGGAGTCCCACTTGAAGTCGGAGTCTCGGAGTCCCACTTGAAGTCGGAGACCCACAAGGACACGGAGGATGGACCCGGAGTCTTGCAGTCCCTCATGGACCAGGAGTCTCGCAGTCCCTCATGGACCAGGAGTCTCGCAGTCCCTCATGGACCAGGAGTCTCGCCATCCCTCATGGACCTGGAGTCTCGCAGTCCCTCATGGACCAGGAGTCTCGCAGTCCCTCATGGACCTGGAGTCTCGCATTCCTTCATGGACCTGGAGTCTCGCAGTCCCTCATGGACCAGGAGTCTCGCAGTCCCTCATGGACCAGGAGTCTCGCAGTCCCTCATGGACCAGGAGTCTCGCAGTCCCTCATGGACCAGGAGTCTCGCAGTCCCTCATGGACCAGGAGTCTCGCCATCCCTCATGGACCTGGAGTCTCGCAGTCCCTCATGGACCAGGAGTCTCGCAGTCCCTCATGGACCTGGAGTCTCGCATTCCTTCATGGACCTGGAGTCTCGCAGTCCCTCATGGACCAGGAGTCTCGCAGTCCCTCATGGACCAGGAGTCTCGCAGTCCCTCATGGACCAGGAGTCTCGCAGTCCCTCATGGACCTGGAGTCTCGGAGTCCCACAACGACCAGGAGTCTCGGAGTCCCCTTTGAAGTCGGAGTGCGGAGTCTGCCCAAGTAACTTGGGCCAAGTTATATAAAGAATGATTCGTTCAATATATGCCGACTTAACGAGGATTGAACTCGGAGCAAGGCAGCCTCAGTACTATGGTTTTAACCACTGAGATATGCCGGCTCGGTTCTTGCATCAACTCCTCCACAGTTTCGGCACCAGTGTTCTGTTGGGGTTTTCATATATTACTATAGCACTGCTGAACCTTCTTTAAATGGCACCGAATGATTGGGATCTTTTACGATGGCACCGTGCGAAATCATTTTCTAAGGGCGCGGACTCAGCTCTAATTTCAGCAAGATCTCTTTCAGCAGAGAGTGTCACACTGAACGAACAACTCGTTTTTTTCCTTTTCTCTTCTTTATTTGTCCTTTACAGACTTGTCGGCTCCTTCTCGTTGCAGATCTCGCGGTCTGGCAATTCTAGCTTACTTCATTTTACATGATTTTAGGGCAATATGATGCGTACACACATTCATAAATTCATACAAGACATTTTCATACAACATAATATTATTTCTAGAGAGTCTTAGAGATCTTGACAAACTTGTTTGGGACAAACGTGAACCTTAAAACGTATAGTTTAAACGTTTGGTAGTGATCAAAGAATTAATTGAAAGATCAATTGTCCCCTTAAGCCAGTATTGGATTAATTATTAGTATTCGAGAAATTCCTTAATTCAATTCAAATCCTTTGCAATCAAACTTTAAAACACAGAATATGTATTTCTTAATCCTGGTTGAAAATTGATGTCCAATCACTTGTCGCACAATATAGGTCGTTTAATAAAGCAAAGTTGACATTTAAGGACATAATTTTAGGACCTTAGAATTCAAAATTCTAACAAATGGACTGTAGATTTGTAATCGTCGTTTAAAATGAACCTAAATTAATGTGTCGCACAGCATTTATTACTTAATTCTGCATATATTTAACATTTAAGAACCTAATTTCAAGGCCCTGTAACTCGAATTGTGACAAACGGATTGCATATTCGTAATCCTCGTTAAAAATGGACCATAAATCATGTATCGTACAGCATAGGTCCCTACTTCGGCGTGGAAGCTTCATAAACCGGCAACTTTGATACACTTGCTTTTGAGTGCATGAAAAAAGCACTGAAAAATGTTCAGTTGCATTTAGCAACCGAGTATCCATGCATATTTGTACGTTAAAATGACAATCTTTGTAGTAAAATTAAAGTAAGACTGCAACAAAACCCCAGAATGATTTTAAATGCAAATGATAGCCCGTACTTTAATCTTTAAGATGATATCAAAATCATTCTGGGGTTTTGTTTCAGTCCTAGTAAAATTCGCGTAGCCGTAACCCTTCTCAAAATCCGGATATCACCTTTACAATTTACAGCTTCCTTTATGATGTTCATTGATTAACTATTAGTAGCAACTGTTTGTGCTAGTAGAATTAAATTCAATGTATGTCCGGCGGCTTGTACGAAAAAGTGTAAAGCTTTCTCTAAACTGACAATCTGAGACTTTTAGTGCAACTGTATTAACTCTTTCGTTTAATCATTTGTAAACTAAACTCATACAGTGTGTGATCATTTTTAGCGTTCACAGAGGCGTTAGGGATTTTTTGAAAACTTTCAAAATGTGAATAGGACGTATAGCGACTTTAAAATCCACACTTGGTAGAATTAAGCTGTTTAAAGATGCTAACCGCCAAAACATTGTTTTCCAACGACAAATCGTGCTTGCATGAACTGCAGAGAAACAGACAACCCCTACAAACCCGAAGACTGTTTGAGTCAAATATTTTCCTAGCTGGTACGTTTTAA
The DNA here is from genome assembly GCA_029691765.1 of Entomobrya proxima. Taxonomy (NCBI): domain Eukaryota; kingdom Metazoa; phylum Arthropoda; class Collembola; order Entomobryomorpha; family Entomobryidae; genus Entomobrya; species Entomobrya proxima. Next base: position 48,962,567 of record CM056170.1, read on the forward strand.
GTCAAATTACATTGATTACACAGCTGACTGTCGCAACCGCAGACTTCAGACAGTATATGGAAAATAGATGCATCCATTTACCAACATCACATCAATGAAATAAATGGAACTCTGGAGAGGCATTTACGGAGTGAATTGTGACACAGTGAGACGTTAATTTGCAGCATGGCACATCTTATATGACCGAATAAAATTTTAGAAATGCACCGAATGTAGGGTAGCGTAGCATACCAAATTTACTACATTAAAAACCAGAGTCTTGAATATTGGGCCAAATTTCCAGATTTTATCAGAATTGGCATGTACATCAACTTATCTTAAATCGAGAATGCACTGGATGGCTGCAGTTGGAGTTGTTTGCGTGCATCCCGTGATATGTGCCATCACACTTTGTTTGACTTTCATTGCAGAGTGCCTTAACACAATTCCATGGAACGTAGCTGGTCAATTTATACGTTTGAACGTAGCTACGTAGCCGTATGCATCCATTTCATTGCCCTAGATTTCATACCCCAAGTCCATGCGACTGCCCTCTACTCTTTGCAAAGACCATTTGCATACGAACGGCCCCTTCAAAAAGGCGAGGTCTCCACAACAACAATTAACAACTAAATGTAGCGCATTGTCTTATAACTATCGGCTAACCATGGTAGATTATTTTCATTCTAAACTCCAACTTTATCGGGTTAGTGAATACGACTTCTTCACTTCTTAGGACTTCCAGGGCCTTGCCATGGAGGTCCTGTAGCTACCACCTGTCGGTAAAAACGTCATGATTCTTGACCTAGCTGTTGCAGCTCTTGGTTTCATTAAGAATTCCCGGTTTTACCCCTGGCTTTCCCTTATTTGGAGGACAGGTTGCGTAAAAAATGTAGTTTGAATCAGTACATCTGTAGAAGCGGGCATCTTGGATCTCATTTATGTAAAACATACCACTTTTACCCAACGTTTCGGTACGTAACTGCTACCTGATTCAGAAGAATACTAATAGAGTAGCTTGAATTTATAACAAATGATACCATAATGGTAATTTACGCAATGATATTCATTAAGTCTAATCCACGCAGTAGTTGAAGCAGCTGTTAAAAATGAATGGTGGTCCTAGGGTCCTGGTGCTAGATCGGCTTTTATGATGTTTAGCTCAGCTTCTAGATATTCTACATCATAAATTATCGAAAATATTATGATCACAAATATGTTGGCTCAAAATCATAGCGAGTCAGTAACAGATAATGTCTGTGACAAGTGATGGTACGAGTTGAAATTGAGTTATCTTCCTCTAGAGGTTTTCTTCCAGTATTTTTATTCTTCCAATGGCATATTTCATTATTACCACAACCCGGAAATTTAGCTCGTTGTTCGCTTCTTTTTATGTAAAACTTATCAACTGATCAAAGAAGTTTAGTTTAGTCAAAAGGGTTTCTTTTCTTCATACCTATTGGAAATTATGGTGAAAGCGTCATCTACTAATTTCCTCCTAAAGAAAACATTGGGTTTTCCTGTAATTATATAGTCTTCAGTATGTTGAATGCAAAGAGAATGGCATTTATAGAGAGTGGACACGGAAAAAATACCAAAAAATATTAAACAGCTGATGCAATCTTAAAGCATGTTGAATAATAATGGACACTAAATTCAAGAATTTTTATACTACTTGTATGAGCTTACAGACTTATGTGTTGTTACTAAGAGTATTTAATGTAGTGTTTAAAACACAAGTGGTCGTCTCAGCAAAGTTTGTGACAGGGTACTTAGGCAAAAATTTATAAATGCAGAAATTTGTTGATTATTCCTAAACTTTAGAAGCATCATTTTTCAAACACATAGATTTTATGTACCAAAAAGCAGTGTATTGCCATCATGATATCTGCGGTTTATAGACCACTAAGAGCACTCTAAAATAACCTATTCTTTTAAAGATTCAACAGCGCCGAAAGATATTGGCGACAGTTCAAAGATTATGCAATTTTTCAGAATTACGAAAAGGAACCACAAAATTTTGGTTCAAAATGTAAGTGATTATAAAGTCACTTAAATCGGAAATGAAACTGTAGTAACATGATGTTTTGAAGAATATTTTGTGAGCTTTAGAACGGTATACTTATTGTTGTAAACTATCAATGTGTATGCTCGCTATCTGCATTTATAGCAACCATGGCTAAAATCATGCTTTTCAAGGTTAAAGGGTCAAAATACTCCGGTGGATGTAGAAGGGCGCAATGCATGTCATTATACGTTCCCTATAAACTCTGATACATTTTGTATATTTCAACTTATACTATTTTTTGCTATGGAGGAAAGTGTAGTATTTAAGTTTCACCCACTATTGGTTTTTGGTGTGCCAGAAAAAATGCGATACTGAGATATGTGTTTAAAATTGCCACAGAATTTTTTGGTAAAAGGTTTTTGAGAACAAAAAGTAGTATTAAAGTACTTAAAATACTCTTACTACCAACACATAACTCCAGTTCTGTGAGCTTATACAAGTCCTGTAAAAAATTCTTGAATTTAGTGTCCATTATTATTCAACATGCTTTGCCAATAGCAGCGTTTGGGCTATCCGAACCGCCAACGTGACTGGCAGACGGGGATACGCCAGAAGCCGCAATTGGCTGACAACCAGGTTATGGATTCGCACTGCTTTCCTGCATCATGTCTACTCTTGTACTACACTTTGTGTTGCATGAATAATCTTGCAAAAGGAGGTGACATCAAGGAACCCATTGGTGGACGTTCAATTTGCCGTGTCCTGCCATACATAGCCATAAATAACCAGAATCGTCTTTATCAGTTTTTTGAAACACAAACTTAAAAGAAAATTATGACCATATTTGCAAAGTGTTACCGTTTTGGACATACTTTCTTTTAAGTTAGTAATTCAAAAAAAACTGAGAAATACGATCCTGGCTATTTGCATCGGTTTGAAGTTGGTACATCAACTAGACAGTTTGGTATACATGTCCATACATTTTTCCAAATATCTCAACTATGGATCGGAATTTTGTACTGCGGTTTGTTTTTTTACAACAAGCATTAAAGAATCAGGATGGCCCTGATTTTGATGCATAAAAAATTATGCTAAAAATCCTAGTATTCGTCAAGAATTATGAAATGGTCACATGTAGTCATCAATTTTACACTCATATTGTCACCCTGGAACCAAAACAATACTATTTTTTAATTTACAATTCAATAGGGTGGTAATATATATTTGCCAATTTAGACGAAAATCGGAAAAAGTGCTGAAAAAATTTGTAAAAACACCAAACCTGCATCTCAATAATACAAATGTCAAAACGTTCCATTACATCATTGCAGCTGCATTTTCCTAACGTAGTTTATGATGTCCATTGTTTTTGTAATTTAGTATATTACCTTGACAGTTTGTATGATGGAAACATCATTCGGTTACTTTAGGCACAAGGCGTCCTGATATATTTTGTAGTGCCCGTATATTTTTGCAAATATCTCCCAGCTGCAATAGAATTTCGTCTTGAAGTTTGTTTTGTTGCAACAGGCATTAAACCTATTAGATTGGATGGACCTCCCGGCAATTTTCCTAATTTTGTTGTACACAAAGGTTATACTGAAAGTGTTCAAAACTCCTTGTAACAATCAGAAATTATGAAAAAGGTTGGATTAGATCGTCCATATTTTACCGATAACGTCACGCTGGAAACAAAGAGACGCTATTTTGGAATTTGCAATTCCAAAGGGTACATACGACAATTTTGATGAAATGCTCAAAAATGGGGAAACGAAAACTCTTGCTCAATAGCTTTATAAACTTGTATGCAATATTTATAATGCTTACTGAATTCCTTATAACCAGAAACTATTCCACAGGCCAAGTACTGATGAAGTTCAGCCGGAAGTATCGGTTCTGAACGCAGGCAGGCAAACCAAATGTGCACAGTAAAGACCCACCGAGTGTTCCACATTTTGTGTATATTTGGACTCCACTCCTCCAACCGATGTTTCTTCCGTTCTCTTTCCACGCACCTGATGAAGCCCCAAGGCATACAAGTTCTTACACTGTATGGCTGGGAGCTTCATCAGGTTCGTATTCTTCTTCGCATACTGTATGCATCTATAAAATAATTTCATTTGTAGATGGTATTCGAGACATATGGTTCCTTGTGACGAGGGCAAAACCTTGTGAAAACGTAGTGCTCATTTAATTGAAAACCGTTTTCATCGCATCGGCGAAGATTGGGATTCCTAGTTACTCCGACTTTGGCGCTGAAAATTTCCGTCGCTTCTTGCCGATGTTCCTGCATTTCTGCATTTCTGCAGATGAGAATGCTATCCTCGTAAATTTTGTTTTAAGAGAAAAATTCTTGAATTTTTGCTTGCAGACATTGATGCATGGTGGAGTTGTAAGGCTGTTTGCCTGAAGTTAAAAATAGATTAAGAAAGAAAGATTTATTTTCAAGACAGAAACTTTAGAAAGTAGCTAGTTTTTACCTTGGCCATGTTGCGACGACGTCATTTTCCTAAAGTAGCAGTCAACTGACTTTGTTAGTCATTCTTTGTCGTAGGAAAGTTGAAAGCCAAATAATTATGTTGTTGTGATAAACGAACAACGTCAAATAATTCAAACTGCAGCAAACCTATTATACCAGTTAAACAGGATTATTCGATCGATTTAAGTGGACATAACGAAGAGATTTCACCTATTACTTGAATTCATTAAAAGGCGCCAATGTACTTATATCAAATGAAAGCTTCCAATAATTGGACTGGCGTGGAATACTAAATATGTTTAAGCAGGGTGGACAAATATGTATTACCCACGGGCTGAATGACCGATTTTAATCCCGGTTTTTTATTGCTAAGCCCACCCTGGTTCTGTGAGTGGACACCGGGTAAAAGTGGGTTTTTTCATGTAAATAATTTAAAATCCAAATATTGCAAATAATAGACTTTGAGAAAGAGTTTTGGTGTTTTTACTATTTTTTAGCACTTTCTCCTATTGTCGTCAAAATTGGCGTATATGTACGTATGTACCCTTTTGAATTGTAAATTCAAAAACACTAGTCTTTTGTTTCCAGCGAGACGTTATCAATATAGTACCGGCGATCCAATATGACCATTTTCATTATATCGGAAGGATACTAGGATTTTTGTTGTCTTTTAGTGTAACTTTTGTATGCATCAAATTCAGGGAATAGCCGTGAGGGCCATCCTAGTTTTTAATGCTTGTTTCAAAAAAACAAACTTCAAGACAAAATTCCATTCTAGTGTAGTGATATTTAAAAAAATGAAGGGCACTCACGGAAACTTTACATGACACCCAGTGCCTAAAATAACCGAATGCTGTTTCCGCCTGTCTCATCCTAACTGTCTGGTTAATATACCATATGAAAGCCAAGAAAAAGCCAGAATCGTATTTCTCAGTTTTTCTCTACATAAAGGAAATGCCTGCTTAAAAGAAAGTCAGTCAAGCAATTCGAACTGTCCGAAAATTAATCACTTCGTAAATACAGATAACGTCGCGCAGGAAACCAAAATATTTTTTTAAGTCAAAATTTAAAGGCGTACATATTCGCCAATTTTGACGAAATGTTCAAAAAATGGTAAATCAGCCGATACTCTTTCTCTTTGTCGCTGCATATAATATCAAAATTTCATAAAGTATACTTCGTTATTACGTAGCTGAGCATAGTGAAGCTAGTATTGAGATTGTCATCTTTGTCCGTCTGTCTGTCTGTCTGTCTGTGAGCACGATACAGGTCAGACGGTTTGTCAGAATGACACCAAACTTGATACAGTGATTCATGGGGTCATCAGGAGGAACCCTATTGATTTTGAATCTGATCGGTCATCCCCCTGGGGTAATAGGGGGTGGTAACCCCCCTGACCATGGAATCAGTCAGAATCACACCAAATTTGGTACAATGATTCATTGTGTCATGAGAAATAGCCCTATTGATTTTGAACAGGATTTGTCACCCCCTGGGGTAGTAGGGGGAGGTAACCCCTCGGACCATAAAACTTCGTTTGAATCGCACCAAATTTGGTACATTGATTCATTGGGTCACGAGAAATAATCCTATGACTTTTTACCTGATTTCTCATCCCCCTGGGGTAGTATGGTGAATGGAGTCAGAGAATCAGACAGACAGACATCCACTTGGCTCAGCTACGTATTTCAAATGATCGTTAAATCGGTTTATTAATGATGTTTTGAGGTGCCAAATGCTTGGCAGGAGCAACGTTTTGTGTACACCCACCCATACCTAGATATAGCAACTTTGTAAAAAAAACCATAAGCACGGATGGGTTGGGTTTTATGAAAACCCCATGGTTTCGTCCACCATGTGTTTCATCGACAAAGTTTTGTAAGAAATATGGATTGAAATGATGCGGAATTGTTTATGAAGCCCCTGGATAATCGGTTTTGCAAGCCAGTTAGCTATGCAGGATGTTTTTAATAACCAGGTCATTAAATTGACGCGTGGAATACAAAATAAGCATCAGCGTAAGCTCAAAAGCAAATGCCCTGACGTGAGAATTACGGCATTAAAAATCTGTAAATTTTTAATTCAAGTATTTTGCTCCAACGATTTTGAGAAGAAGTAATCAGACTAAAATTAAATTCCAAGTACAGTTGTAGCTGAGTGATCGACTACAGTCATCAATTAACTAGATACACTCACACGTGTCAACCAAGGGCCAAGCCAAACATAACGTAGTTTAAATATTACATGCATGTTTATAGCAGTAATTCAATTAGTTTTAGACTTTGACAAGGACTTTATGAGCTAGACAGTATAGCTTTACCTGCAAATTTTTTGAACACCGGAAAAGAGTCAAGCAGCGCCCATAGATACATGGCCTTCGACAAATAACTAGATTTTAAATATTTTACATAATTTTCAAGTAGTATACTTCTCTTGGTTTCTCTATTTTATTGCCATTTGTGTGTTAGCCCTGATGAAGATAGCTGGATGCTATTGAAAGCTTGGCTTTTTTAATAAAAAATCTACCACTAAAAATCCCGTTTTTATGTTTAATTAAATAAAAAACAGTTGCAAAATATACATTACCTATTATATTTTATACAAAATTTGGGGCAAACGTTTACTAAAAACCATAATATGTTGTTCTATGAAAAAAACTTGGGTTTTTTTTATACTTATTTTAACTAACTTGCACTTTTCGATAGTTAGGGAAAATGATTTATGCAAATTTGAGCCGAAGTATAAAGAATCATCATTATCAAAAATTTTGAAATTTGTTAAACCCACCAATTGTTTGCATTTATCATTTGTAGCGCAACCAGTCAATTTGAAATATAGAAGTCTCATAGTGTTCCTTCTTAGAATTGTTAAAATGTCTTCTCCCAAATTTTTGGAATCGTGCTTTTAAAAAGAGCCTATGCAGAATTATTTGATTTTGGTTCACTTTATTTATTTATTTCATCGCAATCACTTACACAATCATGTCACAATTTACAAAAGTTAACATGAATGAAAATCACACAAAAGTTAAAAGATTTTACATAATGAGAATATTAAATTGAAACAAATTGGAGAGGTTACAAGCTGCCAACAACGGCGCTGTGCTGCGATTTTGTTTAACAGAAATGGGGAAAAGAAAAGTAATACAAAAATTATGTTTTGTGGATTATTTAACAATGTTCACGCAGTAATCCAATAAGAGATGGTATTGTGGACTTCCTATAACGTTCATATGTACATTTTACAATCCTGAAATTATGTTTGTTCTTATTATATCAACTACTATAATTGTCATTTCATTTTATTTTATTAGGTTCAAGCAAGGTGCGCACATGTAAATATATGCACTATGTAAAAAAGATGGAAACGACATGTAAAAATTATATTTTTCTTTATAAAATTGGTTACATTCGGGATTTAGTGTTCCAATATGTTTGATTTATGTTACTACGGAACTAAAAGCACATTTAAAACCGCATTTGTAGTAGTTCTGCCATGTTTCTGCCTTTAAATATGTGGGCTGGACACACGAGGCAGTCCTTTTGCCTGAAACGAACTGATGTTTTCCATAATATTTCCATTTTCCATAATATTTCTATTTTCCATAATATTTCCATTTTCCATAATATTTCCATTTTTACATGTTTTAAACAATTACAAGTCCTTAAATACATGGAAGAACACACACCTGCGGTTCAAGCCACTTCTTATATTTGTCACTTTTAATAATTTTTTTCCAAAACAAATCAAGAGTTCATCCCATCGTTTGTCAATTCTAGTAAGGATTAGACGTCCACAAATAGATACATGATTAGAACAACTTAGGCATAGCTATCTTACAAGCAAGGTGGAAAGAATTGATGATTAAATTTGGTATAAATATTCTTAAAAATGATCGGTTCAAACATTGGTTTGCTGACTACCAAATTATTCGTAAACCTAGTTATAGCTGCCGATATAATAAAAATAAGTATAATTTTAGACTTGTAAAATGTAAATACGAACGCTACCGTAGATCTGGTATTCCCTCACTTGTCAAATTACTAAGGGAGAATGCCTAATATCATTTAATTTAATAACTTTGTTTCTCTTTCATTTTTTTTTCACCTTCTCATGTGCTCAGCGCCTTAATGGCTGCTAGCAACCTCTTCTCCTTTTGTTGTTCTATTTAATTATTTACGGTAATCTCTTCTCTGTAACATTTTCAGTTTTGCCAACGTGTAACAAAACTGTGTAAGCTACATTTCATTTTCTTGCCAATAAATAATAATAATAATAAACTGCTTACATATTTTCTGGTTACTTTGGAAAGAGCTCGCTTTTCAACATTGACAAGTTTTTTTACACTGGTCTTTAGTAAGATTGTTATACCACAGAATATAACGGTATTCAAGAATATTGTGTATGTGTAAAATGTACAAGGTTTTGAGTTGACTAAGCTTAGTCCATAACATTTGAGTTTCCTAAGGATAAATAATTTCTTACATACCTCGTGTATACAAAGTCGACTTGAGATCACCAGTCACAGTTTTTATTTATTTTAACAGCCCAAACTTACTAATATCGGTATGGGGTATTTCAAGACCATCAATGGACACCGTAACATTTGAGTAACGTTTCCCTTTAGATTTATCTATAACAATCACACAGCTCTTTTTTGGATTAAGGCACATGTTATTTGCTTTAAGTTTAGTATTAATATCATTTATATACCGGTTCATTTGAGGTTGACTGTTATATTTGACACACTCAGCTACCACCATATCATCGACAAATCCAGTGAGCATATTATTGCTGCCAGCATCTTTATTATAGAAATCAATAAGAACCGAATTAAAATGGATGATGAAAATCAATACCACAATTTTTGTTCCTTGCGGCGTTAAGGGTTAAGAATTTTGACATACATTTATTAAACCTGGTACACTGCTTCCTATTAGAAAATCAGACCCAAATTATATCATTTTCCTCAACACCTATTAATCTGAGACAGACTATAACGACATTGTGGTCGACTAGATCATACGCTATGGATAGATCCAATAGTTCTAGGATAATATATGTATTAGGTTTATCAAGCGATCTAGGTATATAATTGTACAATGAAACCAGATAGTGGGTTGTTGACGACTTGTTAGGGCACCGAACTGAGATTGCTTAAGTTTCTCAATTACCTGCTTGTATATTTTATTGAACATAATGCTTCCAAGATTTTACAGTAAATGTTTGTTTGTGTGATCGGTCTTAGGTTATCAATAGAAACCTGGTTAGGATCGTTGGGTAAAGGAGTAACAAATCCTTTTTTTCCATTTTATTGGGACAACATTCATTTTAAAACTGTAGTTAATGATATGAGTGAAAACTGGAACATTGTGAACACCTGCAGGTTTCATAAACCTAAAGGGGTCGTACTTGTTATGGAGACATTTTTGAAAATGTGATATTTCCTAATATTAAAGCTTTATTTAACTACAATATTTTGTAACATTTAGTACTGCTAATAGTTACAATATTCCCAAAGATTAAGATTCATTGATGCCTTTATATCCACCAAGGATTTCATGACGATGCGTTATTTTTTAAAACGAAAAATTATGTCATCTCACCCGAAAGATGAACTATCGCATGGTGCATTTGATTTTTTATATGTTGCCTTCATTTGCATATTATCTCTATTTGTATGAATGTCTCCATAACAAGAACGAACCCATTAGTTGGAAGCGCACTAAGCACATTCGATTTTCTTGGGTTCAATTTGTCAAAGCACTTAAGTACTTGGAATTCATTTACTGTTAGGTATTTGCTGTTACTACAGGAGCCTTCATTACTAGCTATTAGTGGGTATGTATTATTCACTTCAGTAAAAAAGCATTTATGTTGTTTAGCGTTGATTCTATTGAGAAGTTTTCTATGAGTGACAATTGTTCCATTGGAGAATCGTTTTTCTTTAACCCACATAAATTATTACAACATAATGCAGATCCCTGGCTTATTTATAATCTGGGTTTTAATTATTTGTGAGTACTTTTCCCTAGCCAACTTTACTTTAGAGTTTATTTCAGCATTTATTTTACTGTATTGAATACTATCTCTTTTCATTTTGTTTCGCTTTTTGATGAGAACAGCTAAATCTGGGGTAACCCATAAATTATCATTCATGCGTAAACTTTTTTCTTTTAGAGGAAAACACGTATCAAATGCATTATAAAGGATTGTATCCATGTAAGCTACTTTAAAATCAATAGAGGGAAATCGTTTAATGGCGACCAATTTGTGTTATCTATAACTGAAGCGAACACTGACAGATTGTCTTTACAATAAACTGTATTTAACCACTTGATTGTTTTTAATAACTTTAGGACAATGTTTACAAGGATACAAATCAATTCCTACATGGTACTTTGTAGTGGCATCTTTAAGAGGCAGGCAAGGAGTGGGTTTTTTGTAAACCAGGTATCGACGTTAGTGAAGATTAAATTTAGCTTTGAGGATTTTTTAGTCGATATATCAAAAAAAGTAGGGAAGTCTACTTGTTGAGTGAGACTAGTTGTGCAAGCAAAACTACTGCAATATTTCAACTTGCTAAAATCTCCAAATGTAGGCCTAATTATTCCCCACGTTATCCCAAATTCATCATTCTTGCTATTCATTAAATTAACAAATCTAGTGCACTGCATGTTACTACACACAAAGATAGCAGTACCACGTCCTAATCGACTATCACGGCATGTTTCAAATAGCTTAAAACCCTGCAGATTTGTATTTTTGGTGCTACCACCCCAAGACTCAGTAATGGCAAGCACATCGTAGTTAGGACTAATACCAAGCAGTGTGTCGAGTTTATCATTATTTAGTGAACACGCGTTTGTATAAAATATTCTAGGAAATTTATTTATATTTAAAGAATTTGGGATAATGATTGTTTGTTAGTAACTAGACTAGTATTATTTCTACGTTTTTGGAAGGCTCGTTTTTCTCTTCTACTTTTCTTAATACGTAGTCCAATGTTGCTTCAGTAACTAAGCAGGTACTTCGTCCAATAATCCAAACCGACTATTGGTGGATACGGGAATGGCATCACAAACTTCAAAGGCATTTAGTTGCCGCCTTAAAAGAATAGGATTTTTAATGAATTTACTGGTAACTGATGTAATTTTTTAAATTGAATTACTTCTTTCAAGGATAAACTCCAGGAGTTCCTCGTTGCTGATATGACAATTTGCAGCTTTCATTCGTCTTCAAATGAGACCTTAATGACATCTTTATCAATAGATGAGTGTGTATTCGGCGTTTTAAGGACGTTAGTTGGACTATTGTTGGCTGATGGAGGAGTTTCCTTATTTATTGTCACCAAATTTGGATCCCATGCCTTGCTTACGTTATTACTTTCCGCTTTAGTCCATCCGAAGTCCGGGGCTTCATTAGTTTGCTGTTGTACTTCTTTGTTAGGCGTCGTCCATTAATGACGTCACTTTAAAGGGTCAGTGGGTGACTATGGTTAAAAAGTGACAGCCTTTGTTAAGTGCCCTATCATCTAACGTTAAAACATAGTGACAGGGGTCAGTGGGTCACTCGAAAAATTGGCTTTTTAAAGGGAAGTCATTAGTGGATGGCGCCTTACTGGTTTTTTAAATCTGTGCAATTGGTGGATTTTCACCAGCAGTAATATTCATCTTTGCACTTTCATGTGACTGCAAGACTTCAGGAAAAGTCTGGTTATTTTTTGGCCACATCTTCTTTTCATTGTCTCTCTCGCCACACTTGAAGCATTTGTAGCGCCATGCTCTATTTTAATTTTTATGACCTCAGAGCCAAAATCTGTTTTTGTGAAAGGTGGTAGCACCATTTCGGCTTGGTGGAACACCATTTTAACTACAATGGTATGTGACATGATATGAGCAAAGCATTCGGAACTGTCCTTTAATGGTAGTCTACACTGTGAATTCACTTCCGGTATACAACAAAGATTTGTGTCGTTGTATTCTTCGTCACCAGTTCACCCAGGCCGCTTTAATTGGATACTTCATATAATATTCATATATAAAAGAATTATCTATCTTTTCGGCGCTTTGAGGAAGAAATTAGTTCCAACACCTAAAGCTAAAGTGAGATTATCTTCCGAAAGATATAACAAAAGATTATCCGCAAACATTCAGAAAAAAAAAGTTTTTAAACTTGTGGTGATATATTAACGAAAATATATGGTACCATACAGTTTTCTGCATTGAAAAAAAGGTGCAAAGTTGAAGGTGGACACCCAAAAAGCGTGACGGAAAAATTAAACGCAAGAGGTCAATTTTTCATTTTTCAAAATATTCAAAAACTGGTCATGCTCATGGTCATAAGACTAAAATTACATAAAATGCTCAACTTCCATAGAAAGTTTCAATGCTTACTTTTACTTCCGGCCTGCAAATTCAAAACAAATTGTTTGGGTGAGCCCAGAGGATCCTGACAAAGTTCCAGCTTGTGACGAAGGAAACATATGTACAATATTGTTTTACGTTTCTATGTCAGAGACATTCAAATTTGCTGTGGATTCCACATTTATTCCAACTTGTTTGGATAGGATAAAGGTTAACAAATGTGTGGGGGTTCACGTAGCTTTGTTAAACTTACTACTTTCTTCATTACACGCCCACGCTGCTGGTTTACTGGTCCAAAATGTCCGTATTTTTGAGTAATATTAAAATTAACCACAGTAAACGCCGAATAAGTTTTAATTTTAACACACAATGAAAACCCTCTCTAATCGCCGATCAACTTCGAATCAAACTTTGAACAATTAGACTGAAAAATGTCAAGACGAAAATCATCTAAAATTACAAGGCAAAACTTCTCACCAAGCTCCGAGGCAAGTGACTAAATGACGAGAGTATAGCAACATGTAGGACGGAATTAAAGGTAAAAGGAATGTTAGGACAATATTTTCTTATGCACAACTGCATGCTTTAGGAGATTTTGGATAATTTTGCATGGTTTTGCATGGGAGTAGGTTGGGGATGGCTGAGGAGCTTTGGGATGGGCTTAAAAATAGGCTGTGCACTTATTTTATCTGCTTTGGTTATTATATTTGTCTGTGCACTTAGCCTTACTGCCTTTTGGCGATTATATTTGCATGTACTCTTAGCCTTATTGCTAGTGTGCACTTAGTTTGTCTGCTTTGGCCATTGCATTTCAATGCTCTCGTTTACACTGATCATTGCCTTGATTCATTAAGGTAAAGCTAGTTTGTAGATGCCCTCTCTGACTACCTTGCTTTTACCTGCGATGATAATGATGAGCAATTAATGTGCATATTATGCCTGTGTATGTGAGTTGTTGACATTTTTCCTTTTCTCCTGCTCAAACATAGTATGTATGTAGTTGAGTGCAGTGTTTGTGAAAATGATGGCATCACGCCATCAAGATGTTTTTGTTGTATCTTATCACACACATATGTATCGTATTACATTTTCAAACTTTTTTCATATCCCATTCCATGTGTTGTTGTTAGTGGATATATTATGCGCATTTTTGACATTGTCATTTTTCTCTTTTCCGTTTCATGCAATGCATGTAGGTCGTTTCAACGTATCATAAACGTTTCCAGCTCATACTTCTTTTAAATCCCATTACGTCAATGCTTGAAATGAATGCAAATTACGTTTCTTATTACGAGTCGTCTTGAAAACGCTGACACAAACTGAAGCCATTCGTTGTAGTATTTTCTAACGTTAAACTAGTTTTGACACTGCTTAATCACCACAATTTCATCCACGTGTTGGCCGAGGGTAATGAATGGTAGTTTTGCGTACTCTTCTGAATTCCCATTCGTTGCTGCTCTTGTTGCTTTGTGCTTGTCAAAAAACTTGACTAAAGTGCCACCTCGTATCCCTGAACGTTCATTGGTCGTGGTAACAATGTTGAAAATTTTGCAGTTGTGTTGTTGTTAAACACATCCACTTGCTGGTTACTCAGAACTGTTACCGAAAACGAATTCATTCTGGCTATTTTTCCTTGTTGACTCGTTCCTTCCTGGTTTGTCTTGTGGTGATTGCTTCTTACTGTCCTGATCTGCATAACCAAGTTTGGCGTCCACAAACCAAGAACTGATGGGAATCCCGTCTAGAGTTTTCTATTTATAGGATGGCACTGGAACACTTCCGAGAAACGCTACACGGTACACTTGATCACTGAAACTCTGTTCGTATCACTTTTGAAATGTCTACCTGTTTTTAACTATGTGCACTTTGTCATTAACGCTATACTTTGGAGGAGGTTGCTTGGTCATTGAAAGCTTGTAATGCATCTTTGCAAACACTTCTTCCACGACCTTTGGCTTTATTGCGTTTGGCGTGTATCCGTGTGCAGAGTGCGGGGTAGAATTATATGTCTGGACAAGCTTTGGAAGGATATCGATCCACCTCTTGGTCCCAATCAGAGTATAGTACTTGAAGATAAGGCTCTTCAGGGTCCTGATAACCGTCTCACACTGCCACGCCTTCTACTTGGTCTTGGAAACGAAGTGGACTATCCCATTCTTCTTCATGCGTTCCTGGAAACGCCGAAACGCCTGGTTCCGTTCTTTACAATGTACGCTTTTCCAGCTTTACTGAAAACAAACGCAGGTGCTCGTCGGGACCTGACAGGAGCCTTCTGGAAGGCATCGCCCTCTACGCGGGTAGTCTTTTTCATGACAGGTTCCACAAAAAGTACTTTGTAAATCCATCAAGGACCACAAGGACCCAGTTGAAGCCCTTGTTGCCTCTGGAAAAGGCCTGAAAGTCGATAAGATCCGTGCAAAAGTGCTCCATGTGTCCTTTAAACACCATTCTCCGTGTAATATACTTTTGTCTTGCTGGTTTATGCACCGAAAAGGCATAAATCTTGCTTAGTTGCTTCTCCGTTTCCCTGATATTTTTGACTCTTCTGGCTTTGCCATCCATGAATTACCTTTAGTGCAGCTAGATTGGAATAGTTGGTCCACGCACGCTTGATGTATGTGTTTGTCGCCATCTTTGATGCCTTCTTTGCTGCCTTTTCTTGTAACTCTTTTCTTGCTGCTGAACTCGTAAAGTGAGTAAATGGAGTGTGGCATGCAACAAATGTTGCAAAAAGTCTTCCCAATCACTTCGTTTAGCTTTTCCTCTGACGGCGTACTTGACGTAGTCGTACAAGTTTTTCTCCAATTGTCCAGCCAAAAGCCTAGATGAAGACAACAAGAGCTTATCTTTTAGGTGCTCGAGGAGGCAAAGGGCTTTTGATTTGGATTGCTCTGATTGAATGGTCCTGCTTGGCGTCCAAATCCTCACCAGCGTCTTGATCTTTTTCAGATTCCAGGTCCTCGTCACTCCGTCACTCCGTTCTCGTTTTCCACCTCGTTCAACATTCACTTTTCAAAAATGTCTTTTGGAACAATGTAGAACTCTTGTACAGATGCCATTATTCCATTGTGTAGGTATAGTGAACTGCTTCTCTTGAACTGCATAAGAGCACACAAAGTTTGAAGAAAGATTAAAGGATTGAAGATAAAAGCTTCTTGTTTCGTTTCAAAAGTCTGACTAAACGGTTACACTTTGAAGGTCAAGTAGTTATAGCATTACTGCCAGGCACCTTGATGTTATGTTTTTGACACAGTTTGATGCACTCAATTATCCCAAGCACTTGTTCTGGTGTAGCGTTATGTAAAAGTTGTTCCTGACTGCCCTCATTGGCTTGTGCCAAATCAAGGAGAAAATCGTATTCTATGCAAACTCGCTACATGATTGCGTGTTTAAGAGTCAACATCACAAAATGAACTAGTTCATTTGTCCTTCTGTATACAGCTTTTAAAGTCATCATTCAACATGCACAGGTGTATAGTTACTTGTAGCCTTGTACATGACAAGACGTTTTTCATTACAGAGTACAAACATACCTGTCTACAAGAAACTAGATTTGAAAAAAGGGTTTCACAGTTTGCCTCTCTGCTCATCAGTATAGTCTAGGTGAATCGACAACTTTGCAAAAATGAAAGCTATGGATGCACAATTCCATAGACCCTCTAACTTTTATGGTCCCCGTCTAATCCGACTTTACTTTTACTTATTACATCTACTATTTACATTGAGTTACTTTTCAACTTGATACTTACAGATTGATTTTTGAAAACAAAACAGTTTACAAGTGTACAGTTACATTTGACTTTCCAAGGATTGAAGAGTTGATTTCCCTGCCTACGTTAAAAGCGGTTTGGTTTTCCTGCCTACGTTAAAAGCGGTTTGGTTTTCCTGCCTACGTTAACAAGATTTGGTTAGTGTTAGTGTTCTACCTATGTAACAAGCATTCTAGATTTCGGGCCTTGTTACAGTTGCATTGGCTGTTACTGTACACTATTTACACACTGTGACTGTGGATAAACACTGAGCCCTAATGAACAACTGATCAAATTAAATGATTTTACCACACCGCCAAAAAACGGGACAACCGAGGAAACACATAACGCTACTTAAAACTTACTTAAAGGATATTACTCAGCGCCCCAAACGAACCCGAAGGAAACCGAAACGACAAACATGAAAACCGTTAAATACAACAAGGAAAACTGAAAATATCCACCAAATAAAAATCGGACAGATTAATGTACAGCCAGTAAAGATTAAATTCTTACAAATTGTAAATATTTAAAATGAAAGAAAGTACGATGTCCTGTCCAGAACTTTATCTTAAATACCGGGTTGTAATATACAACGACTAGATTCAAACTGCTCAGCGTAGCGAGGCATTATCGTTTTTATATCAAGTGAATTAAAGTCTTGGGAAATTAAAATCAAATAATACTGAAATAACAGTCTGAAATAACTGAAGATTCAGTCAGGATTCTCAAAAAGTATGCTTATAGCCTGTATCTAAAGACATTCTAATTATAAAAATAAAACATTAGATAATGATATTAACAGCATAAAAGATATTGTAGCATATTTCATAGAAAAAGACAATGACTTTGTAATAGTAGGAGATTTCAATCTACGAAATCTACGAAGTGATAGCAAACCCGACAAGAAAAGAACAGATTCCTGACCGTATATTTGTACGGCATGAAAGCAATGTTATCTCCACTGATGTTTTCAATGCAGACTTAGCTGACCATTTTGCCACCGAGTGCATTTATAAATTCAAGCGTGTAAAACTCAAAGAGATAACTTTTCCTAAATTCACAGAATCTAATACCAAAACTTCTCAAATAATCTTAACAACGTAAATTTTCTCGAATGAACCACAGCAAAAGAGTTTGTCGATAAATTCTCAAGTGCTTCCAATGACAGTATTCCTATTAGAAATAAAAAGATTAGAGATAAGCCAGCTCATTCATACCTTTCTGAAGCAGCAAAATGTATTATCAAACAAAGGAACAGAATATACCGTGATACCAAGAGGGCTCCAGCGTTAAACTTACAAAAAGAATTACAATCGCTAAATCGTCAGATTAAATTCGATATTAAGCAGGATACAAAAAAGTAACTCAACGAAAAAATCTCTAAATCGAATGTATGGAAATCCATTGACGAAGTTGTCAACATTAACGTAGACAAGAATCAAGATTCAGCAAGAATCTTTTGTACATTTACCAACGAAACCTGAAAACTTCATTATTGACCCTGAGCTTTCCTTTGAACTCAAACCAATTAGCGCAAACGATATCATGAAAGCTTGGAACAGTATAAAACAACATGAATCAAAAACTGAAAACTCTTTAGGTTAGTGCAATAAAATAGTTAATCTAGCACTTGAATCAATTGATTTTCTTGGTAAAACAGTTTAACAACCTTATTAAAGAAGGGGAGATACCTTACTTTCTTAAAATATCCAAAGTGGTTCCAATACCTAAAGTGAAAAATGCAACGCAGCCTAAAGACACGCGACCCATATCTTACAGCCTATACTAACAAAAATACTGGACAAATTGATTTTGACCATCGTTGGTTTACAGGATGATAGCGAGTATACACATTGCCAATTTACAACTATCGGTATACCGTTCTAACGCTCACACAATATGCTTCAAAACAACATATTAAAAAAGTTTCATTTGAAATTTATATTGACTTTGTAATCACTTATATTTGCAACCAAAATTTTGTAGTCTCTTTTCATAATTTCGCAAAATTCTATCAACAATATACCATCTAACAAGTAAATATGATATTTTATGCTGCTTTCAGTGGACAACAACCGCATATATCAGGATTACAATTCTCTGCTTACTGGTCCAAGATATCCATACGTTTCAAAAATGACGCTTCTAAAATTTAGGAATAATCAATGAATTCCTGCATTTATAAATCTTCGCCTATAGACGTTGTAATAAGCTTTTCATAGGAGACCACTAGTCTTTAAAAAACTACATTAAATACTCTTTTTAACAACGCATGATTCCAGTTCTGTTGGCTCATATAAGTAATATAACAAATTCTTGAATTTAGTGTCCATTATTAACTTGCGACCTTGAAGCAAGTTATTAGTTTTGTCTGGTCCTTCTGTCTGTCCGTCTGTCTGTCTGTTGGTGCTCTACAAGCCGCATTTTTCAACTTTTTTCAAAAATTCTTTTTGCATATTGTCTATAAGCATCCTCGCTCGGATGAGTTCGAAGATGGGCACCATAGGTCAACTCTAAGGTCAAAAGGTCACGACGATTTCAAAATTTTCCCAAGTGACCTATAGCATGTGGCACATGATTATAGATCAATTTTTGACCAAATTAACGAATCCAACGTCAAATTTTCAAAATTCGAAATCGTGTGGCCGTTATGGCAGTTTTTATATTTGAACGGCTCCAGAAGCCGCATTTTTCAAGAATTTTGAAGAATTCTTTTTGGAAACACTTCAAAAGCACCATAATTCAAACTTATCTGAAGATGATTTCGAAAGGTCAATTCTAAGGTCAAAGGTCACGACGATTTCAAAACTTTTAGAAGTGACATATAGCATGTGGCACATGATTATAGATCAGTTTTTAATCAAATTAACGAATCCAACGTCCATTTTTCAAAATTTGAAATCATATGGGCGTTATAGCAGTTTTTATGATTTGAAGGCTCCAGAAGGCCCCATTCTTTAAAATCTTTGAAAAATTCTTTTTGGAAACACTTCAAAAGCAACATAATTCAATGTTTTCTGAAGATAATCCCAGAAGGTCAACTCTAAGGTCAAAGGTCACGACGATTTCAAATTTTTACCATATGGCCTTTAGCTCGCGGCACATGATTTAAGGTCAGTTTTTGATCCAATTGACGATTGTGATGTCAATTTTTCAAAATGCATAATCGTTTGACCGTTAAAGCCAAAAAAGTGCAAGAGTTCAAGCATTTTAAAACTACATGGCATGTGGGGTATCAAACGAACAAACATTTGGGGTCGCAAGTTTCCTATATCCTGTTTGTCAGGTTTATTATTCAAGATGCTTTACATTAAGCAAAAGCATAAAGCATATACATAAGCATAAACCGAACTCGTTAGAACGTATGAAATCCGAAGAACTTGTACAGTTGACTTCATCAAAACCTAGATTAAAAACGATTGTAACATGAACTCATACTGAAATATGAAACATTTTTTGTAAGGTATCATCGGCACAGTCCAAAACACCATCAGGATCGCAAATAAATTCTAAAGGAATACATGCTCCAGGTGGACCAGTGTGATTTAGCGGCATTGGGCATCTTATCTCCTTGTCACCACAGTGTTTCGTCACTTCTATCTCCACAGTCATTGTGGCCATCACAAGTGTATGCTTCGTTAATGCATCGACCATTTCCGCATTTCCACTGAAAGTTTGATTAAGTATATCAAAATATGTACAGTTTATAAGCATTTCTTTATAAGTTTTTCTTTATTACCTGACCATGTGGACATGCGGGACAACCCGGTGGCTCGTCACTTCTATCACCACAGTCCTTAGAACCATCGCAAACGCTGGCTTGTGGAATACATCCACCGTTGGCACAACGAAACTACCAAAATATACAGGGAATTAAAATAAATATAGAATGTTGTAGTATGATAGATGTAAATTAAAAGGTTTCTACCTGCTTGTCCTTCATCACAAGCGGGGCATTTTTCAGGATGCTTTGGTTCATCGCTTTGGTCGCCACAATCATCTCGACCATTGCAAATCATATTATAGGATATACATCTTCGACTGGTGCAACGAAACTAACAAAATATAAACAGACTTTGGTGGACGCCTCGCCAACACACGATATTCAATTAAAATCATCTTATTCCGGCTTCAGGTTTGTATATACAAACCAATTTGCTATTTAGCAACCAATATTTTGATGCTATTTATATTTAAAATGGTAGTACTTGGATTAGTAAGTTCCATTGGTAAGATTCTTTAGTTTGTCAACATTGCATAGTTTAGTATTGGCTTGAAGCTATATTTATCTACAAAGACACGTCCATTTTTTATATTTCGAATCATGACTGTCAGGAGTTTGCGTGGAGTTCACAGTTCACCTTTACGACGACACGTGTGCGTTAGTTCCCATTTCAAAAATGGAAAAATATTGGTGGGCTCCTACAGAAACTGACTTTTCTCTTATCACGAATTAGTTTGCCGGGAAAGCCAGATTTTTTAGGGGAAAAGTCAAACACCAGACTTTTCACTTATGATAACTGAAATTTCCCTGAAAAAACTTAGAAATATTTGGACACATAGATAGAGGCTGCTTTCGTCAATGAAATGAGTACTGTACATGCATGATTCATAAGCTGATAGTATGCATTTAAATTGTATATCTTTAAAAAACGTGCTTTCAATGCACAAGCAAAGTATATTTATTGTTACCTTTTGTAAATATTTTTTCGTGATTTCGATAATATATACTTTTTAAATTTTATATGAAACAATATGGAACACGGGTCAACGTGCATGCGACAGAAAAAAGTGTCAAATATTAAAACAAATACTAAACGTTCTTAAGCGATTCAAATTCAAATAGGCAGTAAATAGCTTCACTTCACAAGTGTTCCCGTAACGATATACCACGTCGAGGTTTCTGGCCCAAACCTCCAACTGTGGCTTCACCAGGAAACCTGTAACTGCAATTTAGGCTTGCTAGTGTTACTGCATGTTTACACAAACAAGTTTTCAAGAATTCAATGCAAGTGCATTTGAATAAACAAAAATGATCAACATAAGATTCCATCACTCTTATGTTTCATTTCAGATTTTACAAAATCAGTGAATGTTTCAGACTGGATATTTGCACGTCGTGATATTTTTGGTGTCACCATATCACATGTACCTACCGAAAATATATTCTTTTTTTTAAATAGGCGGCCAAAATCCTAATGTAGTATTGGTCATAATCATAATACTTTGCTTTTTGTTACTACATATACAGACAATTGCATACCTACAGATCAGCAATATGACAAGAGTAGAAAGTATATTTCATTCGTATAAAAATTAATGTCCATGTTTTGTTAAAAATAAAAAGACAATTTAAATGCATATTATCAGCATATGAATCATGAATGTACAGTACTCATTTCATTGACGAAAGCAGCCTCTATCTATGTGTCCAAATATTTCTAAGTTTTTTCAGGGAAATTTCAGTTATCGTAAGTGAAAAGCCTGCTGTTTGACTTTTCCCCTAAAAATCTGGCTTTCCCGGCAAACTAATTTGTGATAAGGGAAAAGTCAGTTTCTGTCGTGGTCAGTTAATTGATTGCCTTCAAAAATTCCCTACTTTAACAAACCTGTGATCCATTGCATGCAGGACATTGATCAGGATCCTCAAACTCGTCACTTTTGTCTTTGCAATCATTATATCCATCGCAAACCTGGATTAACCCAATGCATTTTCCTGAAGCATACCGAAACTGAAAGAAAACATTTTTACAATTTCAGAAAAAAACTGAATGAACATGCGTTCAGGAGTTTGCTACAAATTACGAACCTCGCCCTCGTCACAAGCCGGGCATTTGTCAGGAACCTCTGGCTCATCGCTCATATCTTGACAGTCGTTATCTCCGTCACAAGCATACGATTTTGGAATACATCGTCCATTGTCACAACAAAACTGTTCAAAAAAATTGTCTGAGAATGTACTGCATACTTTTTAAGAAATTGACAAACCAGATCATCGTCACATGCAAGACACAAGTCCGGATTTTCAGGCTCATCACTTCTGTTTTCACAGTCTTGGTCACCATCGCATACCCATTCGTCTGGAATGCAGCGGCCGTTCTTGCATTGAAACTAAATTTTAAGAATGCTAGGTTAAATGACAGTAACATAATATATGGAAAACGTTCTTCAAGAAGGTAATATTGCTTATATTTGCCTGGTGAGGTTCACATTCGTGGCCGTATACCATAATAGTTCGAGCCACAACAGCTAAAACTATGTAAATAGGTTTCATTGTTTTGGAGAGTTCGGGCATCTGTAGTGCACGAGTTTAAGTAAGAGAATGAGGTAAGTTTCAAATTCGACTTTATTTTCAAGGAATGTTTGACATGAAGGACATTTTAATTGGTAAGCATGAGGTAGTGAATTTAAGCATCACCATAATGTGTCATTATGTTGTCAAAAAATTTAGATTGACTTTTCATTTAGGATTCGGTGCGACGCATTTCAAATTTTCTGTTTGACTCAAATCTAGATCTGGCAGGTTATAAATGAAAAAGAAATCGGAATTCAAAATAGGAAATGTATTTACCAGCTTTCATTTATAAAAATTGCATAATGTGAATCATTCCTTTACCTTGAAATTTAATTAGCTAACATTACCAACCAACGCGAGTTAGCGGAAATGGTATTTACGGCTAAAAAACAGATTTGGTGCTGTAAACAAACATTTATAATATTAATTACAACAACAAGGAAGATCCTTCAACGTCTTCATTTTCCTCATTATTTTGAATTGATCCACATTGCAGCAATAATTATAACATGGAAGTTAAACGCAGACAGTGATTATTTTCCGGCTTGACACTTGATTGACACTTACATGTTTTCTACAATTAAACGTCAATCAGTCGTTGAATTAAGTTGCTCGCTTACGCTTATTACGCAACTGTATTAGAAACTATGTATATTATTTATTTTAGTCTCTATACTGCTTCTAAAGCCCTGGAAGTAGGTTTAAATAAAAAAGTTATAGACTTTTAAATACTCTGATTGTCACTTCAAGGTTTTTCCTGCTATACCTCTAAACGGATTTTACATTCCGCGTGTCAAATGACGGATGTAGTTGATGATATCTTGCTGCAGTGTTTACTTGTTTTCAAAACGGATTGAACTGCTGATGTCTCCATAAACAATTAACACAGTTTAGTAACTGTTGTATACCAAACGTTACTTAACCTTTGTTTTTGTTTTGGTTGAAATGACACTTGATTGACAATGCTAAGTTATGATTTTGTAACATAACAATTTCATTTTCAGTCTAATGCCGTCCTGATTTAGAAACACTTATTTAGAAAATGAGACCTTTCATTGTCAGTGATGCTCGAATTTGTTGACGTAAGATTTGAAAACTACGCTGGCTCAAAACATCATCTATTTTCCATGTTTGATATGTCACGCTAGCTCAATTAAAATGTCATAGAAACGTGGCCTTGCTCTGTATATTTATGTACTAGCTAAAATATCTTCATATGTCTAATACCTCTATAATAAGCTAGTTTAATTACTATTACAAGCTAATAATTCCAAAAATTATTCAGCCCTGTTTATTCGTCACAACAACTCAATTTTAACCTACATAAGTCAGTGAGTGACTAGCAACCCCACTTGACGTTACGGAATGCAGCAATCTGGAACTTTAAAGAAGCGACGTCGTCGCAATTTAGCTAAGGTAAAGAAGCTGCTTTTTAAGTTTCTGTCAAGAAACAACTTTATTGAACTTTTGTAAATATTAGGTAAACGGACTTACAATTTTACCTTATGATGAGTCTCTGGATAACTTTACTGGCAAAGATCTTTATGCATTCACACCTGCAAACAAAAGTGCAAGACCTTTTTCTGTTACAACAAAATCCGATACAAGGCTTGCATTATCATCTGCAGAAATGTCGAAACATCGGCAGGAAGCGAGTGCACTTTTCAGCGCCAAAACCAGAGTGACTAGAAACCCCAATTATCACCGCTGGGATGATGTTGATTTTCAAGATGACGATTATAGTTCTCGAGGAAGTTCTGCCGGTTCACAAACAAATGTTGGTCTTGGGCCCTTAAACAAGCGAAAGCATGTTCCTGATAGTATCAAAGACAGAAACCATTTTCTGGACATATACAGCATGAGACGCCTAAAAGAACTTGTATGGCTCGGTGCGTCATCAGGTGCGTTTCCTTGGAAATGGAATGGAAAGAATTGCCAGTTGGAAGAGTGGAGTCCAAAAATGCGCAAATTGTGGAACATTCAATGGATCTTTGTTACTATTCAAACCTGCTTTATATGCGTGTTTCAAGTATACGCACTGTACAACTATTTAGTAGGTCCAAACGTTACTGTTCGGGAGGCCTTTGCAAATTCATTTAGCCTGCTGTGGTACATTTGGGCTACTTATTTTGTGGTGAATATGTACTTTTTCAAAGATCAAGTAAGTATTTAATGTATTAAATATTTATCTAAGTGAATTACTAACACCCATACGTCCTACATAGATTCTGCAATACATCAACACTTTGCTAAAATTTAACAAGGAATACACCGAAAAGTACTTAATGAATTTGGACGGTTATCATGAAAGTTTCAATGTTCGATTAATAAATCGACTTGCTATTCATTCAAACATGAGTCAGGTTTTAGTAAGCGTGATTATGTTTGTAATGATGCCTAACCGACCATGCTACATGTACTCGTACATACACCCAAAACCTTGGTACTGGCTGATTCCGTTTACAATTCAGCAGTACTTAGTTTGTGGACAGGTTATTACCTCTTTCATGCTGCTATCTTGGGTGGTGGTTGCTCATGCAAACACTACTACATTCTGGTTAAGAGAAATACAGTAAGCTTTTTAAATAATTATACAATTTCATTAAGCTTGAGCGAGTATAAAATATCTGTCATATTCCAGCAATCATAGCGACAGTGATTGGACAACCGATGATTTACGAACTCCCAAATCCAGCATTGAGACATATAAAGCACTTCAAATTCTCAACCAGTGCTTTAGTGAATGTATGTCACCGCTTGCAATTCCGCAGATAAAAATTCACATAGCAACTGCTATTGTACCATGCGCATTTATTCTACTACGGAGTGTGAATCACAAGTTTATTGAAGAGTTTCCTGGAATTCTGAGTTATCCAATTGGAACTTTGAATATAACAACGGTTGGATTTGCGTAAGTTAGCAAAACATAAAATATGCATTGATTTCAAATTATTAATGATGATAAAATTCAATTTTTATTTAGGATTTTGAGCATGTCAGCAGAAGTATTTGATTTGGGCTGTAGTTTCATTGACTCGTGGAGCAGAACCAAACAGAAGGACTTTCGACGAATATTGATGAGTTGCCCGACACTGAAGATATGGGTTGGTGGATTTTACTTTATTACGGTGACTACTACGATAACATTTTTTAAGGCAATGTTTGACGTCGTCACGGACTGTCTAATTACGTTTCCATAATTTCTTGCATGTAAGTATACATCAGAAGTCGAGGCTAAATTATTTTAATTGCACGTGCGATTGGTTTCATGCAAGATTCCTGCTTTGTTTGTTTTTATGATAATGGTAGTAAATAATTCATTTTGTTTTCTGCTGGAAGGTTTTCGCATACATAATATATAAGCCAATTTACACTCTGGGTTTTGAACCAACTTGCTTGAAAAGCACATCACGTATTACAAGAATTCAAGGATTCTCATAAAGTATTCCGTTTGTTTGTACAGTGCGAACATTCTTCTGATGATGTATATGTAGTTCTTCTTCAGCGTGATGGTTAGCAGGGCTTGCGCTCCAAATAAATGATTGTTAGCGCCTCCGGATTTACCTAAAGAATACTATGGCAGTTGAAAATTTTAACATACAGGGTATTAGTCAAAATATGAAGATTTATCAAACCAGTCTGCTGCACAAAAACGTATTGCCTGTAAAATGTCCTGCGTTCGTGCGTTAAATTCCGGGAAAATTTTACAGTGTCCCTGCCATGTGTATCTAAAAACATCCTTGGTAAGCCATTGAAAAATGCTCGCTGCTAACAACTATGAGTGTCCAAGTAGTCAAAAGATCCTACGACAATATCCTCGATGAATGCATTAAGTAAACATCCATGGTAAGCCATTGAAAAATGCTCGCTGCTAACAACTATGAGTGTCTAAGTAGTCAAAAGATCCTACGACAATATCCTCGATGAATGCAGTAAGTAAACATCCATGGTAAGCCATTGAAAAATGCTCGCTGCTAACAACTTATGAGTGTCTAAGTAGTCAAAAGATCCTACGACAATATCCTCGATGAATGCAGTAAGTAATAATAGCCCATTCTGGCCAATTTAGGCCCACATGGGCTTCTAGAAAGCCTATTTTGACTGATTTTGAACCCATTTAGACTGGTTTAGAGCCCATTTTGCTGGTTTAGAGCCCATTTTGCCTGGTTTAGAGCCCATTTTGCCTGGTTTAGAGCCCATTTTGCTGGTTTAGAGCCCATTTTGCCTGGTTTAGAGCCCATTTTGCTGGTTTAGAGCCCATTTAGCCTGGTTTAAAAATAAAGTGTACAGACAGACGGACAGACAGACAGACAAACGGACAACGATATCTTAAATAGCTCTCCTGCTGAAGCAGCGAGCTAATAATAACTAGCTTCAGTACTGCAGTCATGTAGAGTTAGTGGTCCATTATCATAGCTGACAACTGACACCTTGGAAATACATAGCTTGACCTCCAGTGACCTTTTGTAATTATCTCTTCAGGACACTGAAGAATCAAGCTGAAGCCCTTTTTCCGGCAATATATTTCCAAAAAATGCTAAAATATGCATGAGCAAACTTTAGCCTTTATCCTCGTAGAACCAAACCATATCATCTTTACATTGGTTTGGTGGTTTCTTTACAATCTCACGTTACCCCGTGCTGGGGAGCAATATCTTGCGTGGTAAACGGGGTTTTTCCACCTCTGCCACCCGGGGAAAAACAATTACATAGTAACCATCAAAGTGGACCACTAACTCTACAAGACTGCAGTACTGTTGTACATAGAGAGCATACGTAGAGCTTAGTACATCACAACGTAAGCTCTAATTGTTCTTTGCTACGACAGCAATTAGTTGCAACAGAAAGTTTACATTTGTCTAAGATTAGCTTGAAGGTTACAGCTTTGTAAAAGTAGTTAGCAGCAGATGTTTGCTGATGCTGATTGACGTAGCTGGAAATTTCTTTAATAAATAAAGTTGTAGTGTAAATTGCAACGTTTATGAATTGTGAAATCTACTTTCGGTCTTGGAAGATCTTTTACTCATCAAAAATCTGCTCAAAGCATCCCTACAGTAATTTCAAATCAATCAAAAAATATAATTACATGCTTCCTTTAGCATATGCCTGCGCATAACCGAACGTACTTTGCGACCTCACAAACCATTTTCCCGAGAAAAACAGGATGGTTTTAAGGCCGTGACGCAAACGGTTACATATTTAAATTGTAAAAGTGTTTGACTCTGTATAAAGAAGCTGTCAAACGAAATATTGAGGATTTGTTAGTTGAGAAGTGTAAAAATGTTCAGTCGTATTTATGAAACCTGTCGACTGGAGTATATGTTAATTTTTAAACTTGTTTACTTAGTGCTAAAATTATAAAAAATCTGCAAACAACTTTTAACTCCACTGAAAATGATACGTGCCAGATCAGGATTGCATTATCCCAAAATTGTTTTGTTTGAAAGTAGTAGCATATCACTTTCAAATTAAATAACTTCAAATTAATTTCACTCAAGTGTCATTACAACAGCCTATTTGTAACGATTGACTACTTCCTGTAATGGTCACGAAGCTGTAAATTCTTTATGAAACGTTGGATTTATCGTGATGGATATGTGTAGAATTTGCTGGAGGAGTTTTTTAAATGAATCTTGACACGTGGAGTATAAAACACCTAATTGATTCATCAACATGAAAAGTGATACTTGAAAAGTATAGTGTTTGCAAATCTAAACGTTTTCTTGAAATAACTTCCAAGTATTATGACAAGCACTAAACATACTTAAGTAAATATCAACGTTTTCAGTATAATTGTTGCTAAAAAGGGACTGCAAGGAGCAATTAAACATGCAAAGTATGGCAACATCAATCAAGTGTCACGCCAGGCAAAAAACTTGAGTCAGTATGTCGTATGAAAACATGGAACACTAAGTATTTATTCAACACTTGTGATTACATATATTAGTTGAAGGCTATAACTCACGTCATTCTGGAACACTATTTCGTGCACGATGGATGCAAAAATGCTTCAAAACTTCGTAAAGTTTATTTCCGCATTCTTTGCAATTCTGACTCTCTTAACGTTTGCATGCGGACACAAATGTGGAGCTAACAAGGCAAGCTCAATTTATATCAAGTTTTTGTACCCCAGGTTTGTAGGTTTTTTAAAGTAACATATTTTTAATTGTAGTTTCAATGCAAAAGTGGTCGCTGCATTCCAGACGAGTGGGTATGCGATGGTGAGCAAGACTGTGGAGACAATAGTGACGAGCCAGAACTTATTGAGATGTGTCCTGCGTGTGGCGAAGGCCAGGTATGTTAATTTGTTTCATGAATTTATGACGTACATTCTTGGGCAAATTTCATATTTTTGTACTTGAACAGTTTCGGTGTGCAAGTGGTCGATGTATTCCAAAAGCCTATGTTTGCGATGGAGAAATCGATTGTAGAGATATGGGCGATGAGCCAAAGGATCCTGAGCAATGTCCAGCTTGTAAGGAGGGCGAGGTTCTTAAGTTGTAACTAATTTAAAAGATCATAATAATTCGTCGGTTAAAATGCTGGTTATGCAGCTGGGTCCTCTGTATGTATAGTTAAGGGCTTATAGAAATTGGATGTTTTTTTTTCAGTTTCGATGCAAGTTTGGAGGGTGCATTGATTTAAACTGGGTTTGTGATGGATATTACGACTGTAAAGACAAAAGCGACGAGTTTGAAGATCCTTATCACTGTCCTGCATGTACTGGAACGCAGGTTTGTATATAATGTAATATTTTGAACCATTAACTAACAGTATGAGTAGCACAATCTGTTTGTACTTGTTAGTATCGTTGTGCCAATGGACGGTGTATATCCAAGGCTCTGATTTGCAATGGTATAGACGATTGTGGGGACTTAACCGACGAACCAGAGGATCCTGACAAATGCCCAGCTTGTGATGATAAACAAGTATGTAGATTAAACTTTTATGATATTAAACTGCATTTAGTTAATTTCTTTGTACAATTTGATTATGCTAGTTTCGTTGTGCCAACAACGGTAGATGTATTCCTAAAGTTTGTGTTTGCGATGGTTCAAACGACTGTGGAGATAGAAGTGACGAGCCACTGGGTTGTCCAGCATGTCCACATGGCCAGGTAAATTGTTCATGGGAAATATAAAGAAAGGGTATGATCACGATATAGGAAAATAAACCATTGCTAATCCCTAACTATTTTGCAGTGGGAATGCCGTAATGGTCGATGCATTAGGAATTCAAACATCTGCAATGGTCAGAATGATTGTGGAGACTGGAGTGACGAGATTGCGTGCCCGTGTGGTGAAAACATGATTAGATGCCCAAATTCCCAAAGACCTGGAGCATGTATTTTTCCCGAATATGTTTGTGATGGTACATGGAATTGCGCAGATGGTACACGTAAATTTTTTATAGTAATAGTTTGTCTTTCAGTATAAAAGATTTTGTGTAAGAGGAGTTTCCTAAATTCTAGGTTTTGATGAAGCCAACTGTATACGTACTGATGATTTCAAATACTCTACAGACGCCAGTACAATTTATCTTTGTTCATGGGCCTTGTGCTTTTGCTTTATGCATTTGCTTATATAGGTTGATCTTATTGCTTGTCTGAAAATGTGTCTGCGAAAATTTTTCCTCCTCTATTTTCAATCAGGCGTGAAAACGCGTACTTATCTTGCATGTTTTGCAAGATAAGTATTTATTGTAAAAACATACATGAGCCCGTCGAAACGTGAAGACTAGTGATTAGATTAGATGAATTTATGCCATAAATTTTATGGTAAACTGGATATCTGATATAAGCATTATACATTGTATAAGCATCCAGGGTTAAATTAAAATTTTAAACCATCTTAAAAAAACATGACACTTGAGTATTTAAAAAGCTACTACTTTCAAGACTAGGGTAGGTTTATTCAACTTTTGTTTTCTGTAGACAATTTTCATCATTTTTATAAGTATAGGTATATTACTTAATATTTCGCGCCGCTGGATAGTGTAGTAAAAAAAAATAATTTTCAAGCACTACAAATGATTAAAAGTTGGAGTGCCTTAGAGTTGCGAGTTTGGCAATGCAATAACTTGACATAAAGCCATTTTGTCTGTTCACACGAACATGAAGACGAGTTTTGTGATTTTAAACACAACACAAATCAAATTTTTAATTGCAACTGAAATTAGGTTACGTCTAGCAACAAAATTCGTGTTATAGCAATTTTGTGTAATTTTACTGTATTTGTTAACATCAAAACAATTGGTAATGGCTTCGTTGAGTTTGAGTAGACTTTGCGTGGATATCGCTATTATTTTTTAATAGTTTTACCAACAATGTGCAAAAAATATCAATTTTGTTACAAGCACCTCATCTCAGAATCTGTTTCACAAATAGTAACATTTTTATATCAAGTTATCAGCGCTGTAGCTGTTACCCATAACTTGCATCATATGCTCCGATTCAGTTGCCTTCCAAATTGCATAACATTTTTTTACCCAAGCCTCACTATTTAATTTTTTCAGTTACAGCTTATGGTCAATTTGGATTTCTGCTGGTTTCCAAATCAACAAAACCTGTGTCTATTAAAACTTTAGGGTCTTTGGCAATTATAAAATCCCGAGCAAAAACGACATTCACATGACAAGCATGTCAAAAATTACACACACAAATGTTTTCCAGATAATCAACTAAAACGACAGTGTCTTATATACCCTATATGGTAAAATTTGTTTTCTACACGTCTTACGCCAATTAACCAGTTTGTTCTGAATGAAACCCGTAACAGTTAATGTTTATGAGGTTATTGCATGCAGCCGATGTTTTCGTTGTTCAGCAATACATTCTAACTGTCTAGAAATGTGTATTGCAATTAAAATCTTTAGGCCTCGAAAACTCATTAAAGCGATAATAGAAATCAAAAAACATAATTTCTGGTTTATAATTCAACATTTGTTTGAGGATTGTGGTTGTTACTTTAACGAAAACATACATATATTAGTAAACAAAAATATGTACAGAAAAACAAAATGTTGCATTGTTTTATATGCGCTACCCGACCACCAATACTTATAACCTGGTTTGCCTGGTCATGATGAGACGATATTTTTCCCTATGAGATTCATGCTAATTCACTCTGTTTTGGCATATTGAAATATTTTGTTTAATCTCATACGTACATTTCATAAATTTTAATGTGTAGATTTGAAACGTGCATATGAAAGTATAAATTATGCAAGCACGTATTAATCAAAAAGTAAATAAATAAACTAATTAATGATCATTTCAAATATATAGTTCAGACAAGGGGATATCTGTTGGCCTGATTCTCAGAATCCTCCCAATCTACTACCCCAGCGAGAAGACAAATCAGGCACAAAAGCTATATGCTTATTTTTTATGACCCAGTAAACCACTGTACCAAATTCGATGTAATTCTGAAAAACCATCTGGCTAGTATCGTGATCACACACACGGAGACAGACAGACAGACCAATACAAATATGACAACTTGAATACTAGCTTTTGTATGCTGAGCTACGCGCTAACTTTTTTCAGACTACAAAGAATTTAAGTTCGTTTTAAATCAATGTGTTTTCTACTCTGGCAAATACACTACAAATAGAGGAGTTGCAATCAACTGGCTAGCACGTTTAGTTATATGGGTTTTTGAACTAAAATGATAATGGAGTAGGATAAACGCCAAAGTTACCAATAAAAGGTTTGAATATTGAAACCAGTGAACATGTTGCAAAGCACAGTAAGCAAGGAGTGTGTTCTTCCATGTATTTAGGAATTTTTACATTTTTACATGTAAATATGTAAAAAACATGTAAAAATGTAAAATGGAAATATTATGGAAAAAATCAGTATGATAGAGTCAAAATGGCTGCTTTACAGTGGCCAGCTCACACATTGAAAGCTGGAGCATGGTAAACATCTCTACAAATGCGGGTTTAATGTGTATTTAGTGCAGTTTTTTATTAACTTAATGGCACATTAACTTATGCATTTAACCAATTTTATAAAGAAAAATCTTTTTTACATATTTTTTCCACGATGGTTTTTCCAAATTCCTTTATTTTTTACATGTAATTACATTTTTTTTCATATTTGTTACAGCGTACATGTATTTACATCTGCACACCTTGACAGTAAGGCATAACTAATCAATACAATCAAATATCCTTTTTAAAACTTCAGTTTTCATTTTCCAATTAGTACTACTAAAAAGAGCAATTTACTTTTGTATTACCGTGCCAAGCTGCTGCACAAATAGTATATCTATATTTTACACATTCCACTGGTTACTTTATTTATGGACTACATCATTTACGGGTTACAAATGAGTTAGAACCTCATTCTCGACCCACAAAGTTTTGGAGTTTTAAGTTGAGGAAGATTATTAGCTTGTCTTACTACTAATATTGCCTGAGTCGTTTTTTGTGACCGCCATATCTCTAACACAAGATTGAATTTTTAACTTCCGTTTTCGCACAAAGCTTTCTGGTCACTAAAACCTGTTCATGACGGAGCCCGAATTTTGAAATTCGACCTCTAAGGTCAAAGGTCACGACGGATTTTTAAGTTGCTTGAGTGACTTATGGCATGTGACACATGATTATAGGTTAGTTTTTGACCAAATTAACGAACACATCGTCAGTTTTCAAAAATTCGAAATCGTCTGACCGTTATTCGAATTTTAAATCTTGTGAGCACGATAACTCAATCCCAAAAACGATTTTTGAAATTCTGTTTTCACAGAGACATTCTTGGTTATTAGGAGACGAAAATGACGAGAGCGATTTTTGAAATTCGCCTTTTAAGGTCAAAGGTCACGGCGGATTTTTAAGTTCCTTGAGTAACCTATGGCATGCGACACATGATTATAGGTCAGTTTTTGACCAAATTAACAAGTCTTTTGTCAGTTTGCCAAAATTCGAAATTGCCTGACCGTTATTCGCTTGTCAAACTTTGTGGAGAGCATATCGCTAGTCCAGTAAATTTTTTTTTAAATTCTGTTAACGTAGAAAGGTTTCTGGTCACTGGAACCTGTGCACCACGGAGCCCGATTTTTGAAATTCGATCTCTAAGTTCAAAGGTCACGACAAATTTTAAAGTTCCTTGAGTGACCTATGGCATGCGACACATGATTATAGGTCAGGTTTTGGCCAAATTAACGAATCTGAATTCTTTTTACCCAAATTCGAAATTGTTTAGTCGCTAGAGCTATGTTTCTATTTGCATATTATTCAATAAACTTCTTGGTTATGGGCAAGCTTACAGCCTACACACATGGTTACCATGTTTTATTTTAGTTTATAATATCTTGAAATTTTTATTTTTATTTCACACACACATCCTCAATGAATGAAGCAACATCACTATCACATAGTGAAGCCTTTCAGGCACATAGTTTAAGAAATTAGAGTAATAAAAAACTGATTTCTGAGCTTTCAAACAACATCTTAACCTACTGATAACATTGGATACTTTGAAAGTTTTGTCTGAATTTTCAATAATCCCTTCCTGGCCATTTGCTGTTACCTACTTAGCATATCGTAATGTTTTGGTCACATTAACTATGAGTGCTTAACTTACCAACTTAACCAAAACTACGTTTTATTATTCTAAACAAATAAAAGGTTTTAAGTTAAGGGCAGACAAAATTGAGTTATGCACGTTGTATTATTTTTTATTCAGGCATGCTTTACGCCGGAACTTTGACATGATGTTCTACATGGATGAAAACGGGGGAGTCCATCAGGACGTCGATAACGGAACCGCAGCAATGGTGTATACTTTTGTCTGGTAAATTTCGATAAATGCGTATATCTTTCATGCAACTCCCTGGTGAGTTACGATTAATACTCTTAATGTTTTAAATTAAATTGTCTGTCCTTACTTTTCTAAGAACAGTTTTATTTCGTAGTTTCTGGAAAATGCTGACAAACTCTTTGACAACGGCACTCACTTTGCGTCACAGAACATATTACTTGATGAGTCCTTTAATCTGTCAATTTTTATGTTGAAACCTGACAAGACAATTTGGGAATACATTTGGGAAAGTGCTAACTGGGTTATAGAAAGTGTGTATTTACTATTTGTTGATTACGTTTAAAGCTTTCGTAAAATATACAAGTCAAGAAGAACATTAATTTGGAAATTAGGCAGGAATGAGACATGTTCGTACACAGCAATTTTGTGTACGACATACATTCAAATTGGACAAAAATAGGCTACGGTCATACAGTTTTATAAAATATAGACAAAAGAGCTTTGGGGAAAATACGAGGTGAAAAAAATTGACATTACAATAATTTTTTTTATACTATGAATTTCGAAGATAAATTCAAATATTTATTCTATATGGCATTCGATTTTGCATCAAACTTTTTTAACTGTACTCTATAAATTAAGTGCTAATTAGGAGGAAAACTTCTCACATTTTTATTGAATCTCGTTACAGTATGAAAAAGTATTCTTGTGGAAAGCTCAAAATGTCCAAAAGTTATTTTATAAATTTAGATAGGATTTTTGCTGCACTGTGTTTGAAACTATAAAGCGTAAGTGAGGATAAAGTTATTTTATAAATTTAGATAGGATTTTTGCTGCACTGTGTTTGAAACTATAAAGCGTAAGTGAGGATATAAAAGGGCCGTATTCACGCCTTATGGAGAGTGGGACCAAGCCGCAATGAGACCTATAACATTCGAAAGCTCTTAACGCGCTGATTCAAAGTGTTGCTGGTCACAAGTCTTGATATTTTGAGCTTTTAGTATTTTTGACCAGCTGATGTTATGATTTTTACTTGTGAAAAAAATAAATTGCAAAAGCGCATAGTTAAGTATCACTTAAATGCCTTAACCAGGCCCTTAAAGCACAAATTTTAACAAACCGGCTGTATATTCGTAATGCTGGTCAAAAATTGACCTAAAATTATGTCATGCTATAGGTCCAATTATAAAAAGTTGTGAAATCCGTGTGACCTCTGACCTAGAGTTGACCTGAAGTTCAATAGGGTTGTGGCTGAGGTGCTATTGCGTCTGTACACCAAGTTTGACAGTTAAATTACACAGGACTGTTTGACTGTTTGACTGTCGCACAGCATGTACGCTGTAAAACTGCTATATCTTGCAATTAAGGTCCTGAATGAAGCCCTTAATGCACGAATTTTAACAAACCAGTTGTTAATTTGTAATGCTGGTTAAAAACTGACCTAAAATCATGTGTCGCATGCTATAGGTTCTATTATGAAAAGTTGTGAAATTGTTGTGACCTCTGACCTAGAGTTGACCTATTGACCTGAAATTCAATAGGGTTATGGCTGAGGTCATGTACTATCTGTGTACCAAGCTTGGTTGTGATCGGTCCAGCCATTGGTGTTAAAAAACCCGTACGGGCGGACGGCCGGCCGGAGCACAATATTATCAAATATATCCTTAGGGATACTTAATAAAAGCTCAGAATGTGTGACAAATTGCACATGTTTAGATAGATAATTATTTACTGTTCTCCTTAAAACGTTGATATCCCGAAGCTATTGCATCTCGATTCTTCGAATGCGATCATAGTGATCAATATCAGAATATGCCGGTGGTGCATCTCGATAAACTGGCTTCTATCCCTGTGGAAGCATAAAATTAATGTACAAACAAAGCCACAACATTTAAACATGAAAGCACAAATGGGACCAACCGCAGTGAATAAGACTGCAACAAGCGTAAAAGATCAAACTATTCATGTGAAGAAGGTACTTCAAATTAAAAGTACTAACTAGTTACTTTCTTCAAGTCCATATTTCTTGTGAAATAGGTCGGCAATTTTATTATTACAGTTTCATTTAAATTAGTGAACATATCGTACTGAAAACTATCCGAGAGACTTGTTACAGAAAGAGTGAAAGTTTATAATGTGGGTGCATTTGTTTTTAAAAATTGACCATAATATAAAAGGTTTGAGCAGAATGGTAGACGGATACACTAACGAAGCTGTCACCCCATCAATGGGTGCAAGCTGTCTTTATTGCTTGTTGAGACGTCAGTGCCGTATCAGCCATTATTGCTGATTCGATGGCACCTACGTCATTGGATGCTGGGGGTCAAGAAGAAGTACTTTGGCCAAAGTTCAACTACTGTTCCTTTAAGAGGAACCTTGGGGACTACTTTACCTTTTGCTGGGGTTTCCAATGCCGATGGCAGTGCAAATGTTGGAGAAGCATAGTATTTTTACGTTGACCAATTAAGTATGCACTTTCATATACGAAATTCGAGTAAATCCTTATGTAAAATAATACCTGCAGGCTGCGGGAGTTGGGCGAAAACGATCAGAGATACCCAGTTTAATTTCTAACTTGAGCAAACGGACAGCAGCAGCTCGTGAAGCTGGAATCATCATTTTGCATAAGGTATAGTAAGCTTATTCTTAAAAGAAAACTTGACTTGAGTATTCTAGTGGCGTGCAACATGAACTAAGAACATGTTTGAGTGGCGTGGGCTGCCGCGCTACTACGTTGAGAGAAAACAAAAATCCTGATTTAGGCCTGTTTTGAAACTTTAATTATGGATTTTATTAATCATAAATTTTGATTTTAAAAATAATTCAACCAAATCCAATAAATCGAAATTAGGGCACACAAAGCATATAATGCAGCAGTAAATTTGTAATCATCCAAAAAGTTTCAATGACATGTTACCATATGCTGAATATTCTCTTACGTTCTGCAAATTTACTGTCAGGACTGGTGCCAAAGTATTTTTCCAAACGCAGTATGTAGGACCACGCACCAATTTTAATGCTGTCTATCGCGAGCCATTCAAACTTGTTTTTAGTTCATGTTGCACGCCACTGACCCGTGACTGCGTGCTAGTCACACACTTTCAAGTTGTTACGACGAAAAAAACAGGGTCTGTGTTGTCAATCCACTGCTGGATGAAGGTCTTCCCAAGTGTATTCCAAGCTTTTTTGTCTTGAGCTTCGATTTTCCAATCCCGTCCGGCTAGCTGTATTATTTCATCTTCCCATCTTGATCTTGGTCGTCCACGTTTACGCTTTCCATCTGGAACCCAGTCAAAAATTTTGGTCAACCTGTCTGTATTTCTTGCGATCTTCCCTGCAAATTTCCATTTTAATTTTTACAAAATACTGCTACATCCGTTAGTCTGGTTTTGGCACGAATTATTGAATTGTTAACTTTATCTAGCAACGTTATGCCTAACATGATTCTTTCCATCTTTCTTTCGGTTATTTATTATTAAACCTAAATTTAATGCAATTAAAACCCCATTTCTACAAACCAACCAACCAATTTATGGCAAGCCAATAAAAATGCTCGCTGCTAAACACTTTAAGTGTGTGGGCATAGCAACAGTTACTTCAATAAATTTGCTTGATAATTGAGACTCTCAAAAACTACAATGAGTTGATCTTTATATAAGTAATACTTAATAAGTGGCCGTTTAGCCTGGTTTAAAGCCCATTTCAACCAGGGATCACGGGGTCTACATAGGCCCTTAAGGATCTATTTATCCTGGTTTAAAGCCCATTCACTCTGGTTTAGAGCTCATTTACCCTAGTTTAGAGCTCATTTACCCTAGTTTAGAGCCCATTTACCCTGGTCAAGAGCCCATTTACCCTAGTTTAGAGCTCATTTACCCTAGTTTAGAGCCCATTTACCCTGGTCAAGAGCCCATTTACCCTAGTTTAGAGCCCATTTACCCTAGTTTAGAGCCCATTTACCCTGGTCAAGAGCCCATTTACTCTGGTTTAGAGCCCATTTACTCTGGTTTAGAGCCCATTTACTCTGGTTTAGAGCCCATTTACTCTGGTTTAGAGCCCATTTACTCTGGTTTAGTGCCCATTTACTCTGGTTTAGAGCCCATTTACCCTAGTTTAGAGCCCATTTACCCTGGTCAAGAGCCCATTTACCCTAGTTTAGAGCTCATTTACCCTAGTTTAGAGCCCATTTACCCTGGTCAAGAGCCCATTTACCCTAGTTTAGAGCCCATTTACCCTAGTTTAGAGCCCATTTACCCTGGTCAAGAGCCCATTTACTCTGGTTTAGAGCCCATTTACTCTGGTTTAGAGCCCATTTACTCTGGTTTAGAGCCCATTTACTCTGGTTTAGAGCCCATTTACTCTGGTTTAGAGCCCATTTACTCTGGTTTAGAGCCCATTTACTCTGGTTTAGAGCCCATTTACTCTGGTTTAGAGCCCATTTACTCTGGTTTAGAGCTCATTTACTCTGGTTTAGAGCCCATTTACTCTGGTTTAGAGCCCATTTACTCTGGTTTAGAGCCCATTTACTCTGGTTTAGAGCCCATTTACTCTGGTTTAGAGCTCATTTACTCTGGTTTAGAGCCCATTTACTCTGGTTTAGAGCCCATTTACT
The DNA here is from genome assembly GCA_029691765.1 of Entomobrya proxima. NCBI lineage: Eukaryota > Metazoa > Arthropoda > Collembola > Entomobryomorpha > Entomobryidae > Entomobrya > Entomobrya proxima. The sequence continues at coordinate 49,001,825 of CM056170.1, forward strand.
CTGGTTTTGAGCCCATTTACTCTGGTTTAGAGCTCATTTACTCTGGTTTAGAGCCCATTTACTCTGGTTTAGAGCCCATTTACTCTGGTTTAGAGCCCATTTACTCTGGTTTAGAGCCCATTTACTCTGGTTTAGAGCCCATTTACTTAGGTTTAGAGCCCATTTACTTAGGTTTAGAGCCCATTTACTCTGGTTTAGAGCCCATTTACTCTGGTTTAGAGCCCATTTACTCTGGTTTAGAGCCCATTTACTCTGGTTTAGAGCCCATTTACTCTGGTTTAGAGCCCATTTACTCTGGTTTAGAGCCCATTTACTCTGGTTTAGAGCCCATTTACTCTGGTTTAGAGCCCATTTACTCTGGTTTAGAGCCCATTTACTCTGGTTTAGAGCCCATTTACTCTGGTTTAGAGCCCATTTACTCTGGTTTAGAGCCCATTTACTCTGGTTTAGAGCCCATTTACTCTGGTTTAGAGCCCATTTACTCTGGTTTAGAGCCCATTTACTCTGGTTTTGAGCCCATTTACTCTGGTTTAGAGCCCATTTACTCTGGTTTAGAGCCCATTTACTCTGGTTTAAAGCCCATTTACTCTGGTTTAGAGCCCATTTACTCTGGTTTAGAGCCCATTTACTCTGGTTTAGAGCCCATTTACTCTGGTTTAGAGCCCATTTACTCTGGTTTAGAGCCCATTTACTCTGGTTTAAAGCCCATTTCAACCAGGGATCACGGGGTCTACATAGGCCCTTAAGGATCTATTTATCCTGGTTTAAAGCCCATTCACTCTGGTTTAGAGCCCATTTACTTAGGTTTAGAGCCCATTTACCCTGGTTTAGGGCCCATTTACCCTAGTTTAAAGCCCATTTACTCTGGTTTAGAGCCCATTTACCCTCGTTTAGAGCCCATTTACCCTGGTTTAAGGTTCATTTACCCTGGTTTAAAGCCCATTTACCCTGGTTTAAAGCCCATTTACCCTGGTTTAAAGCCCATTTACCATGGTTTTGGCCCCATTCACTCTGGTTTAAAGCGCATTTACCCTAGTTTAGAACCCATTTACCCTGGTTAAGAGTCCATTTACTCTGGTTAAGCGCCCATTTACCCTGGTTTAGGGCCCATTTACCCTGGTTAAGAGCCCATTTACTCTGGTTTAGAGCCCATTTACCCTGGTTTAGAGCCCATTCACTCTGGTTTCGAGCCCATTTACCCTGGTTTAGAGCCCATTTATCCTGGTTTAGAGCCCATTTATCCTGGTCTACGGAAACTAAAGTATACACAAAGGCACACGGACACCACATCTTAAATAGCTCTCCTGCAGACGCAGCGAGTTAATAACTATCCTTATTTTTTTCAGCATGACATCAATTCTCCGAGCTCTGAAACACGCACTACCTTAGTAGGTCGGTTAGAAACTGAAGTTCCCGAGATCCCATAAAATCGGATAGATCCCAGATCCCGACTTCCCATGAAATTGGGAGGATCCCTTAAAATTGGATAGATCCCAGATCCCGACTTCCCATGAAATTGGGAGGATCCCTTAAAATTGGATAGATCCCAGATCCCGTGATCCCATAAAATCGGATACGGATAGTTCCCAGATCCAAAATCCCGTGATCCCATAAAATCGGATAGTTCCCAGATCCCGTGATCCCATAAAATTGGCAGGATCCCGAGATCCCATGAAATTGGATAGATCCCAGATCCCACGAAATCCGAAAGATCCCGATCCCGGGATCCCGGGATCGCGATCCTATCCCAGCTCTGAGTTTGGCAAATTGGGCTCTGGATACTACTTAAATAAAACTTTAGTAAAGTTATAAAAGTATGCCCAGCGACAAATTATTGACGCCAATTTTGGTGAAAAATGAATTCCCCACCCTTCAATTGGCCTATATACAGAATTTGAGCTCAATTCGAGCAAAACTGTAAACATCTACCTCTGGGGAATGAGCCCTTCCCCCCAGGTGAAATTGATTGATTTTGCCGAATTCCCCATCCTTTAAATAGTCTAAATACCGAATTTGAGCTCAATCCGAGGAAAACTGTAATAAACTACCCCTGGGGGATGAGCCCTTCCCCCAGGGGTACTTAGTTCATTTGGCTGAATTCCCCACCCCTCAATTGGTCTACATACCAAATATCAGCTCCATCCGTCCAAAAATGAAAAAAAGTAGTACTGCTACTATATCAGCTGTTCTGGACGGACGGGACAGGAGGGGACAGGACGGGACACTTAAACAATCTCATATACGCTGGGCGTAAATAAAATTAAGGTGTTGCATTCTAGGTGTACACCTCGTATGTGTACTTTATATGTTTTTAGCAGCGAGCGTCCATAATTTTTTACCATTGACTGGTTAAAGCATATATCTGCCTTGGTAATTATGCAGTAGGTCCACTGATTTGCTTTGACCTTTTCATCATTAACAACATGCAAGCACAACACATTCAACAAAATTGCGAATAGTTTCTTTGATAGATAAAAGTCAATGGTTTGCAGGGTTTGCGCTCCGTAGGATTTACTGTCGTCGCCTCCGCTTTATCTGTGTGCATCAAAGTGGCTGGTCGTTTTCATTTCTATAAAACTAACTGAGCGCTTTAACAAAAGTGATCGGTTAAGGCAGAGAGCCGAATTGAAGGAACCCTGAGTGGGTTAGAAAAATTAATTGTGAAATATTTCACTATTTGCAATATCGTGATGAAGCGTAAAACACCCACTACAATGTATTTTCTTGCAGGATTCATTTCGTAAACTTTTTAAATCTCAATTATAAATATGAAACGCCTTATTAATTAAAGTTGAAAGCTTTCTTACTGCATGATATTGCTTCCATTTTTACAAAATTGTGATGTGCAATAATAATCTTAAATATCCACATGTTCATTGCTGTGTAACTTCAACTACCCAATGCTTTATTAGATTCAGGTGTCCATTTATGTTTTGAAGGCTTTACTATTTCTTCTTTGACTTAAAACTACATTTCTTCCGGATTTCCTCACGGTCCCAAATATTACTTGTATAGAATATGCTTTTTGACATCACTTCAATGCAAACAATATAAACGTTACGCTTAACTAAGATTTAATTTATTTACACAATTTTTGGCCTGAATTAGCCCATAATATGGACATGTGGAGGATGAATTGAATTTTTGTACGTCAAGATGGTACAACATTTTTTTGTTTCTATCTTTCCCGTACAATAATACAAAGTATTTTTGGTCATCCACATCTGTTTTTACGCTCTATACTAATATCGTGGTATGTTCTATTTACTGCAATTTAATTACGTTTTCTGTTTCGCATGTGTGTGTACATATCCTGACTTTCGGCCTCATGTCGTAAGGGACACGTAAGCGGTGAACAATGCGCAGCTGACCAAGATCAGTGGTTTTTGTGAGGCCGTGTTTGAAAAGGTTAGTTCCATCTCTTAGTGTGAGCAATGGTATTTCAGTTGTGTAAAGAAGAGTAAATAAAAAGCGAAACAGAACCAAGGTTTGGTGCTGAAAAGAGGCCTTGGAAACACGTACGTGTAATTCGGTAATGTCAATAGTTTGCATTTCCGATCACGGCTAGTGAAGGCAAACGATTAATCGCGATTCCAAAACGATTTTCGATCCGATTTTTGGTGATAACGTTTGGATAATCGGAAAAACCGATTCGATTTTCTAAAACATTTTCAATTCCGATCCGATTAGTGTTCAAAACGTTTTTTAATCGAAAAAATCGTGATTTTTGCCAACCACAAAACTTATGTAGCAAATACATTTAAAGCCTTGCGCAAATGGAAATAAAGAGAATTACAAGTAATGGAAATGGTCAAAACACGTACTGAATCAAAACAATTGGTGTAAACTTGCCCTATAATTACGTTTCTGATTTAAACAACAATCATGCTTTTATGTTTATTTTACTCAACACACATAAAATGACCAGTTTGTTAAAATCGCGATTCCCATCCGATTTTCTAATAAAACGTTTACAAACAATTTTTCACCGACCAAACCGTTTCCGATTTTTGAACAAAACGTTTAGACAAAAATCGGTTTAATCGCGATTAGTTTTCGATTTTTGCCATCACTAATCACGGCCAAATGCCAAAGCATGCCAGGCTTGCCTAATCTCGGGGCCGGATCGCCAATCCTTAATCCAGGATTGGTGATTAAGTTGATTGATTAAGCACCAATCATACTACAAATAAACGATGTACGATAATTATTGCAACAAATGTCAAGGCTCCCTAAAAACATTAGTAGGTTTACGGATCCAGTGTTACCAGCATTAGATAGGAGTATGTTTGGAGAAATAGAGATAAAATTATCATGGTCACAACTCCTCATGATCTTAAGTAATAACACTTACACCTAATTCTGTGAACAAGTCTCGGGACCAAAAATTCCTTCGAACAGCTACTATCAAAAAACCAGCAAAAATGGTATTGAATGCAATTTTAATGGTCAGAATTTGTTGTTTAATAGCTTGTTTAAAAGCCTAGATTTTGGCAGATATTTAAAAGCCTACTCGAATCAAAAAATAAAATATCGGTTGATTCTATACGCACATTTGTAAAGTGATGGTTTAGAAAACTTGGAATTCGTATGACAGCAATTGTCTTAACAAAATATAAGCTACCTGCTACAGTTACAACAAATACTATTAGACTATTTTTTCCTAAATCTACAATGTCTAACGTATTTGGGGATACTCTTGTCTGATCTACAAGTTGTATCGTTTGGATTCTGGAAGTAATTAAAGGATGTATGATAAGTAAAGCGACAAAATTGAAGTTCTTTTTAAAACCCACCATGAAACTTCTATGTTTTTATTTAACTGTCGTTAGATGCACTAAGCTTCGTAGTTTATTGGAAAAAATACGCCAAGCTTTTCTGACCTATAAGGTTGTATAAATTTACAGTTATGTACAGTCAAATTTATTAGCAGTTTTCCGGGTTTTTTAAGGTATGACTTTTTTAAAGTGTTCCTCAATTCATAACAATACGCTTTTTCTGAAAGCAATAGTTCCCGTAATATTCACTAACGATTGGGCTTTCAGATGAGCTATCATTTGCCATTGTGTTTATTAATGTGTGAAAATTACATTCGTACCGACTTTTTTACGTTTTCCTGGAATCTCGTCTCGAATGAAATTTTGGTGTCATCATTGTGGCCAAATGTTTTTGCCGCTCTTATTTATTGTAAATGTACTACAGTTCCATGTGTCCTACCAATAGTAAAAGCTCATGTCGTAAGCTTTTAGAAACAGGGTACCAAACCTTCTTGTAGATGATTGGTGGTTTAATAATAACCAGGGTTTCTAGTAAATCGGTTTTTGAAGCTAAAATTTTCAAGAGGTTAGCCATACCTACTAGGAAGCAGTAGAGGTAAACGTTTTATCACGTTTTGTAGAGATATGAATTCTGAGTATAACATGTGGATTCATTTAATCATACAAGTTCTCTGGAAAATTTGGCTGACGATTAGGTTTCAAAAGTTTAGTACCCGGAAATTTGATAGGTGGCGCCACCTGACGTCGACTGCTCGTGTGAGCTATAAATAAAGAGATCTAACCGAGATAATTTTTCTTATAATTCTTCAAGGTCTAATGCCTCATTGATATATCATGTTTCTGTTTTAAATGATAAGCGTGACTTTTTAAAATTCAAAAAATTTTTGTCGCTTTACTTATTATACATCCTTTAAAATTTGTTGCAATAATTATCGTACACCCTTTATTTTGCATTCACTAATCCCGAAACAATCAACACTGAATCATTACATAATCACAGAAGTCCTAGTTCCATATTGCTGCACTCGTATTGATTTAAATGAAGGTTTGTCGATGTAGTTTACTATAAAAAGCTTATCAGTAGTATATTGAGAATATACTGCCCGTGTTTGTTCCTACAATACATAGCTCTCGTATCAAATCTAAATGTACATTTAATCACTAATTACAATCTGACTTGCATTTTTGTTTAGCATATGATTATGTAATAACTAGTGATTGGGAATGATATTAGTCACCAACCTGTTTCCGGAAAGCTTCTATTTATAACCCGAATCACTAATTCCCCGAAATTTGGTGATTCAGCTGAAGGATATAAGTGACACCCAGAAAAGTATAAGTGCAAGCAAAATTTTAAAACGGAAAAAGATATATGCTCGCCAGCATGTACGGAGGAAAGAGCAATTTTCAGTAAAATGGAAAAACAATTGCAGAAGAGTGAATGCAGTTACTACAGAGTGTGCCATAATTATTACTTTAATCATGTAGTAGTAATACGTTGTAAATTTGATGACATTGACTAAAGAGAACATGCTTATATTATACTTTCATAGTTAAAGCTTGGGCTATTTCTCGAATTCAAAAAACTCAAATTCTTATACTACACTTGTTGAGAGCCAACTACCATTCAGCTGCAATGTGCAATGCAGACTGCCAGTAAGACCCTATGAATTGGGTATTAAAATGTGGAGACTTTTATGGTGGTTTTGATGATATAGACATCTCAGTTTCCCCTAACCATGAACATGTATCTATCCGTCGTAAATTCTGACGAGCACATTGGCTGTCAACAGGCACAAAGAAATTAGAAACCGTTCCGGGGAAGCATTTAAATGTAGAGGAAGTTCGTTCAACATTTCCCACACTAAAAAAGTTAAACATTGTTCTGCAAAACTTTCAAATTGACGAGGAGAAACCAGCTAAAACCATAGACTTAATTTAAATCATTATCTGTTACCTACTGGATGCTATTTGGATATTATTATGCTTTAATTATGATATCCTACTTAATAAAGCTTGATTTATTTCCACGCCGCCCCTCACTATGATACACCACCTGGCGTAGCTTCGCTAAAATAACATAATGGTCACGACTTCGAATTCTGCCCTTGTAAAATATATTTTTGCTTGCTTTCTTGTACAAAAAATTTGCAGGGCCTTAATGGTTAAGTCTGAAGTCTTTAGTGATTGTAATGTACATGTAATGTAATGTGATCACGGTCCAGTTTTCGACCAAACTCATAATTCTCAAGTCGGATTGTTAAACTTGAATCTGCATGGCCTGATGGACCTGATCATGATACAACTGTCTTGATACTGACACATGCGTCTAGCAGTTAACAACTGGTACAACTGCTAACCACACAACTAATAGATAAAAGATAATGCTACAGGTATTTAGCTTTGCATATAATTATTCTCAACGTAGTGGTCCTTGCTTGAAATTCAGGTGTCAAGAGTCTTGTGTAAGGTTTGCATTTCAGGCTTGCAATTCTCATTCACGCTTAATCAGTGCATGGAAAGCAATAAGTAAGCTTTCAGAATGTAATAACCATGGCTTTAATTTAGGGGCTGTTGAAGTTTAGGATGTCATACATGGCTTGACGGGTTTCACCCAAAGTTTATAAATACGGTCTCCGGGTCTGGCTCCGGAGCCTAAACGACAAGCACAACTTGGCTTGCTTCTTTTTGGAAGCAATTTTTTAATTGAAACGGATTTTTGTGTTGCAAAAGATTTATCCCAACTGCACCCAAAGTCTACCAATTATCTCTATCACCCGGCTCAAATATATGAGTATTAAGACCTGAATCAGGCTCTCCTCTCAACAGAGCGGTGGGGTCTGACTGACGAATTTGAAGTCAGATTGTAAAAGTTTGATTCGGTGTGGCGAGGTGGGGTGATAACAGATGTGATAGTAGTGATACGGGTGTCTTGCAGATCACGCTGCAGTTACTTATTTTTGCAAACCCCTCTGTTTTGCGTGGCTTGAAATCCTGGATTTTGGGGAACTGAGATTTTAAGTGGTCAGTTTTAGGTTTAAAGGCTTTATTGGAGTGCATGCTTAGTTGCAAAACGTAGGTTTGCTTGCAGCTAGTGATATTATACAGACTTACATTATCAATATATATTCAATACTAGCTGTACTCCAGGCATACACCCTGGCATTTCAAGAACAACCAGAATTCATCCGTGTCCCTTAATGCACATTAATATTAGCGATACGCACACCGCACACACCTCAGAGATAATTCAGATCAAGTTATGCAAGTGCACACAATACAGAAGCAGATATCCTCTTCATACCATTCTTACACGCATTTAATGCGAGAACTTTTCCGCTTGTAATAATGTCTTCATTCGCCAATTACTCCATTTTCTTTTGTTATCTTTTTGCTGTGTTACAACATGAATGTACTCATACTAATACTGAGTTCGTAATGAAATACAATTTTATTGCTATAAAAATATACACCTAATATGTTTAAAAAAAATTAGTCACCCACTTTATTATTTCCATAGAGGTACTAATATAATATCTAGAGGAAGCATTGCCCATAAGAAGGGTGAATCAAAAAACTTTTGTGTTTTTATTACTTCTGAGCGCTGTGGGAAATTATTGACTTGACTACCTGAACAGAGCTACAACTGTGCTTCGAAACGACTAACAAAGCAGGCTTGCAGCGACAACAATTTAACTTTTTGACGCATTTGAATACGATATACATACAAGTTCTTATAATTATGCTACATATTACAATCCTTCATAATGAGTTAACTTAGTACAAAAATTCCTATTGGTAGTGGGTACAATCCCCAAACTTTCACCACGTGCAACATGATGAAATCTGACTTTGGTAAAGACTTCAGCGTTTTCATCAACAAGATCATGGAATATGCCTTGCTCCAAGCACTCTGACGTTGCACAATCTATTATTTTGACGTGGTCCATTGTCCTTACAGCAGCATTCTTTTGCAATCTGACATGGCCTTCAACTATTTGGCACACATTAACTACCCAATTTACCAGGTTTCTAAAACGAACCAAATGAAATGGTACTAAAAAGTCTAATATGGTACGACTGGTACTTGGTACTAAGGCACCCAAACAAGTACAGTTTCGTTTAGGTGCTAAAAGAATAAATTTTACCATGTGCTTATCCGGTACTAAGAGGACCTAATGAGGACTAAATGAAACGGTCTCAAAAAATAAGCGCGAAAATTACAGGCTTTTTTGCTCTGCATGCAGCACCAGCAGCACTGTTTGTCACCACAACTGAGCATTGGCAGATAAATATTTTTCAACATGCCAGCCATAGGTAAACCTCAGATCAGCCGGACAGCAAAACGAAAATTAAATATTAGATTAAAACGCTTGCAGTACGAAGTACGAAGTCAAATACCCAGCCAAGTGTAACTAATTTTCAACCTGTGACATTTAGTGAAGCCCAGTCGTTTTCTCACACATCAAGTGACACTCCACTTTGTAGGTATTTTGTAGACAATAGTCAAGAAAGCATTAGCACATTAAGTGAAGCTCAATTAACTTCGTCGTTACGTGATTGGGCTGAAGCAAACAACGTCACTGGAACTGCCACCAGCTCTCTCCTAAAAATCTTACGCCGACACCAGTGCTTCCAAGACCTGCCTAAAGACTCCCGTACCTTGAAGAGAACGCCGCGCCATATATTGATTGCCGACCTTCAATCTGGAAAGTATTGTCACTTTTCGCTTCAGAAATCTATAGTCAACATGTGTAAATACCACGCATGTCAGCTGGACACAATTACTATTCAAATAAACATCGACGGCCTTCCCATCTCTAATAGTAGCTCACAGCAGTTCTGGCCTATCCTTGGACATATTGTTGACCTGCCTGACTCTAGACCATTCATCATTGGACTTTATTTTGGAGAAGGAAAACCAGGCTCATCTAATGACCTATTGCGAGAAACTGTGAACGATTTTCTCGCGTGTCAGAATGTACAACTTGATAACCGGTGTGTTACGATAAAGTTACACAGTGTAGTATGTGATTCCCCTGCTAGGTCATTTGTTCTGAATACAAAAGGTCACACCGGGTATTCTGCATGTCAAAAGTGTCACATAGAGGGAGAAAATTTTAAAAATCGCATAACGTTTCCTGGAAAATCCTGTTTATTACGAACCAATGACACATTTCGCCGAAAACTAGATGAAGACTATCATCTTGATACATCAGACAGCGAACTTTTACGACTTCCAATTGACATCGTCACTCAAGTTCATCTGGACTATCAGCATCTGGTGTGCCTGGGGATTACTCGCAAGCTACTGTATTTGTGGATACGGGGAAAACTAGTGAAAGACAGAAATTATCGCATTTCTGGGGCAAAAATTCATCAACTAACGCAAAATTTAGTTACGTTAAAGCAATTTTTTCCGAGAGACTTTCCCCGAAAACCCAGAGGAATTCAACATCTAAAGCACTGGAAAGCGACAGAGTTTCGTTCATTTCTTCTCTATACCGGCCCCATCGTCCTAAAGTCAATTCTATCTGAACCTTACTACAATCATTTTCTTTGCTTACACGTTGCCATCAGAATCTTAGTTTGCAAATCATTACAAAGCTTGTATCTTCAATACGCCGAAAATTTGTTAGACTATTTTGTACAAACATTACTGGAGCTGTACGGGCAGGAACATATATCTTTCAATGTACATAATCTGTTACATCTGGCCAACGATAGTCGCCGTTTTGGCGTTTTAGATCAGTTTAGTACATTTAAGTTCGAAAATTATTTAGGAAGAATTAAGAGGTGGTTAAAAAGTGGAAATAGACCTCTGGAACAAGTACACAATAGGTTGTCGGAGCAGTTGCATCAGTTATCGGGGAAAACGTGTGTGAAAAGCAACGAAGAATTCAAACTCCTGGCAACACGAGGGGACAACGCGTGCGAGCTTAAAGACGGCTCCATATTTCTCACTGATGAGATTTGTAAAACCAGAACTGGATACATTTTCAAAGGAAGGTGTCTGTTGCTCCCAGAACCCTTGTACACCTTTCCGTGCAATTCAGATCTTGTAGGAATCCGCAGTTTTTCTCAACTTTCTTCTGTGAAAATAATCAAGTCTTCTGAAGTAAAAGCGAAAGTTGTTGTGTTTCAGTTCAAAGCAAAGTACATTTCTGTCCCACTCTTACATTTGTCGTAAGATGTGGTGCATTGCTGAGTTTCCCCAAGACGGAACAAAAGACGAGGTGGCAGTGGTTCCGATCTCTTGGTTTGCTAATGACACATCGTGCTGGTGGCCTCCCTTTAAAGGCACAAAATTATCAAAGTCTTCAAAAAATGCCATTTCACCGGACCCGGCGACCTGGAAACTGTTCAAAGCTCGAATATATCGTCAGCGACACTTTGGTATGACTTTTATATTTCAATGGTACGTGCTAATTTGAATTCTTGAATTTAATGTCGATTAATTCTCAGAATTAATTTTCAGAAACGTTTGACGCTGCGCATGCTGCTATGTTGGTACTGGAGGAGCAATCGGAATTGTCCTCAGACGAAGGTGTCATGAGGTTCCGAAAACGCAAGACGATGACCCAATGCAATATGATGTCTCAAGATGCTGACGAATCTGAGAATAGTGACAACAACGAGTACACTACACCGCCGCCCAGCAAGCCAAAGCGCAAAAAAGCAACTCCTGTTTCAATCCAGTTAGGTCCACCACCCAATCCGCCTGTCCGTTCTGCCATTTCTCATGTTCCAAGTCCAAGCCTGGTGGCAGTTGCTTCACTTTATGGAGACGCAAGTGAACAACATTATTAATTGGTAAATGATGAAAAGAGTCTTAATTAGCTTTTTTTAAATTTAGGACCACGAAGTTTCCGGAGGATCGTCTTTGAGTGTCGTTGACGATGCAGCCTCTGCTGGGAGTTCATCTTATATCCGGAACGCCGATGACACCCAAAATAGAATGCAGGCTTCTTTTACCGGCAGCATGGCTTCCAGCCATAATTCAATTCTTCCAATGGGCTTTCCAGAGAGCCAGGGGGCAGGTGACGGATGCTTTGTCCAAGAGTCAGGTGCTAAGTATTTACAATACTCGTTAGTTTACATATAATCACTACATTTACAGTAAATAACATTTCATATTTTAAATGCAGATGTTTTAGAGTCCTTGAGACGTGTGGAGAGGAATCAGGAGATTTTGACTGCAAAAGTAGACAACTTGTTGGACATGGTTAGGGTTTTAGCTCAATCCAAGCCTAGTCCAGCTGGACCACAAAACACATCTTCCCAGATAAAGCTGCCGTTGACCTCTGTACAGGATTTCCAGAGTTTGCATAAACAAGTATTGGAAGATTCGAATTTGCAGGAGGATTTGGTAATATATAGTGTGACTGCATAACCTTTAAAAATTGAAGTAATTTTTAAACTCTAAAAAACCCTCATTTCGATTTTTCAGGTTTCGATTTTTGCTACAAAGGGAGGAAGCAACGGAAATCAAATTGCGCATAATATAATGAGAAGCCTAATGACGGATGAACTAATGCTGGAGTTTACTATGAAGGGACAAACGGGGAAGGATGCTTTTAAGGACTACATTTTTTTGGACTGCATTTGTAGTACGTAAGAAATACACCCTTCTGGCAACAGGACAAATCTTCTGTTTACATTAATTTACATATTTATATTTCAATGAAATAGGTGGGGTTCGGAGGCAGCGTAAGGGATCCGTTTCCAGTGATCAAGAAATCAAGCAGGCAGTTGAATACTGGCTGAAGAGGGCCGCACAGAGAATTAAAAAGAAGTATGCAATTTACTTTTAATTTAGGGAACCTTTTAAATAGGAATTGTAATTTGCATTGGTTATTTTATGTATTTTTAGAAATAAGCGGCAACCAGGGACTCGGATCAGCGATCATCCGGACAGTGCAGACGAAGATAATAATTAATAACTATGTAATACATTCGTATCTCAATGTACGACAGTTTGTCCATTTTAAAAAAACAGAATACGAATGCAATTCAGAAATAAATAAATTCTAATTAAATTTCCTAAAATAACCTTTTATTGAAAATAATTTTGCATCCTGACTTCGGGAGGTCGGAGTACCAAAAGGGTACTACTGTGTACAGTCTGAGTACCAGACTGGTATGTTTTTTTACTGCGCATGAAACCTGATAGGATATGTTCTGGTACCGGTTGAGTACTGGTACTTTTGGTACCAAAATAGACCTTGTCTTTTTTTGACAGTGCCATTAAATTAGTACTGAACTTTTTGGGTGTAAACCAGGTTTCGTGTTGAAATGCTGAGTACTTTTAGGGCTTTTGGTACCTGCAGAAACCTCGTCATGCTTCGTCATGCTTCGTCGAAAATGCTTCGTCATGATGCTCATCAGGTTTTGGGAAAAGTGCAACTATGCAGTAGGGGCATGCCATGGTTTTGCATAACTTGCTGCAGACGTATCCTGAAGTATGAACTAATATGCTGTTCACGAGAGCAAGATACTCCTCTGGAACCAAGTTTTCATAGTTTACGGGAAATTTTGGGATGCTTTCATCTTCAGCATAGTCTGAATCGTGAAGTAAAGTACTCCGATCTTCAAGAATATCTCGTAGTTTACCAATAGGGGATATGCAAGTTTCGATTTCGTCTTGAGCTACGCAATTTCCTCCCAGACTAGGCGATAACTTCATCGTCAAAACCGATTTCAGCATATGAAGCAACTCGAATGAACTAGGATTGTTATTGCAGCCTAATTTTGATCTCACGACAGAAAAAAATATTTCAAAGTGGTCCTGCGAGAATTTGTACATCGGAATTTCCCTAATCAAAACATTATAAAAGGGAAAATTAAGATGATTCTTTGCAGTTAAATTGTGATACAAACAAAAATGAGTATTAGTGCAGATTACTTACTGTAAAATCTGTCGTTTTTCAATTAGCTCATCGTACAAAACAAGCAAGCTTGAAATCGCTATGAAGAGCCCTTTCACGAATACTTTTTTCCTACTCCGAATTATTGGAACCCTGTTCCCTTTCTTATTAATAACTTCCAATGCAAGAAGCCACTCCCTGCACTCTATCAAATAACTTCGCCAAAACCTAATATTTCCTCAATTTAGAGCTGCTTTGAATCCCGATTCGCCCCTTTTGGAATTTGTTACATCGAAAATCCTACAACCAGAGTTGCATTAGTTCTTTTTCGAAGCAATTTTTTAAAGAAGAATGTTTTGTTACCTATCCAAGCGCATCAAAAACCTGACAGTTGCTTCAGAACCTTCAAACCCTGGTACCTTTAAAAATACTTGACACGTCAATAGCAATAGCGGCGGAGTTACTAAAAAGTTGAGAACAAAGCTTGGTTTTCATTTTTTGTCCTTGAAAGTTAGTATGACGGCTTGTAAATTTGTTTGCCACCCGAAAACCACATGCATTTTGGACTTCGACTAGTCTTTCAACATAGTTCCAATCAATCAACAGTCAAGGCATAAAAACACATGCATCAGAAACCTGATTGATAATATTTCAAGATTTGTAGAAATGTCAACTCTTACTTCCCCAGTCCCGTCATAAAATTCTTCACAGCTTTTCCAGGCGTTGCGCGCTAGTTTAAACATATGACTTGAATCTAACATAACTGTAATTTCATCGCCAGTGACCGGATGTAAAATAACGCTGTTGAATTTTTTAGATGTGATATTAAGATTTGCACCAAGTTTTTCGGCTGCAGATATGTTGGCGGGAAGTCCATCAAATGTGATATTTACAAAAACTGTTCCACATTCATGCGTCTTATGAAGCATCCTACTGATTACTTGCAAGATTGTGGAAGCGTCTATTCCATTAGTCAAGATATACCCAAGCGGTACCGATTTCGTTCCATTTACTTCAACAAACATGAAGATTAGCGCCGCCTTTGCCTCCAGTGAAGCTTTCGATTTAGGTGTGTCTAAAACGTCTCCATAATCCACATATCCATGCATGCGGACTCCATCGTAATGGATTTTCTTCCGTATGCTAACTTCATCTAGAACAAGGTTGTAGATCACAGAGTTGTCCCGTTCCTCCAGATATTTTATAGCAAATGGAAAGAACCCTACAACACATAATAAAGTTGTATAAGGACCATACTGTCTGTCTGTCGGTCTAACGGAGTTAGTACTAGTACCAAGGTTGGTGCATGGCTATGTGTGCATGACGTCATCGCGTAAAAAAGGCGGGAGAAAGTCCAGACCGACAGACATGGGCGCGGTCGACAGCGCGGGATATTATACATGTGCTTTCTCCGTCTTTGTTTCTGTCGGTTGTTTGAAAGCAAGCAAGTAGGTGCTCGACATGACTACCGTTGTACAACAACATGTTACTATACAACACATGGTTTACATGAACAACGTAACTCCATCGTCATCCTTCTTTCCGCATGACACAAAGGCACAGTAATACTTTCCCATGCTGGTCAACTAATCGAAGATGGTAATTGGTTGGTTTGAGTTTAGTAATTGCAGTAATTAGCAATAGTCTACAAGCTAGTTATACTTTAACCAATTAGCAAGAGCAATCTCTCAGTGAAATCCAGATGATTTGCACTCGAAGCTCTGTTTTAGGTAGTTGATAGAAACAATTTCCCAAGCGCATCAAAATAAACAAGTACGCAGTGCTCATCATTTTTTGTCAAAGGGCTAGGCCCTGATTATTTCTCTATAAACACAATTACGTGTATAAGTTCACTTTGGTTGCCATGGTAACATTACTTTGATTGCCATGGTAACATTACTTTGATTGCCATGGTAACATTACTTTGAATGCCATGGTAACATTACTTTGATTGCCATGGTAACATTACTTTGAATGCCATGGTAACATTACTTTGATTGCCATGGTTACGATACTTTGGTTGCCATGGTTACGATACTTTGGTTGCCATGGTTTCGATACTTTGATTGCCATGGTAACATTACTTTGATTGCCATGGCAACATTACTTTGGTTGCCATGGTTACGATACTTTGGTTGCCATGGTTACGATACTTTGGTTGCCATGGTAACATTACTTTGATTACCATGGCAACATTACTTTGGTTGCCATGGTAACACTATTTTGGTTGCCATGGTTACGATACTTTGGTTGCCATGGTAACATTACTTTGGTAGCCATGGTAACATTACTTTGGTAGCCAAGGTAGCATTACTTTGGTTGCCATGATAACATTACTCTGGTTGCCATGGTTACATCTGTTTGTTTACATTTTGTTTGTTTACATTTGCTTGTTTACATTTTGTTAGTTTGCATTTGTTTGTTTACATTTGTTTGTTTACTTTTTGTTTGTTTACATTTGTTACCGACGAACACCACAATCACCTTATATATATATAGATTATTTACAAACATTACCCCAATACATATTTATTTTCAAACAGTACCCCAATAAGGTGTAGAAAAACAACAAGATGAGATTTTATTTAATGCAAAACTACGTGTGACACGCCGAATGCCTCGCCGAATTATGAGCCCCACACTTATTTGCTCTTACGCACAATTTACGAGTTTCACTGCAACGTCTCATTACTGCATCTTGGCTTAGCAGCATGGTCTGTCCCCAAATGCCTATTTAATGCTGCTTTGACAGATAAAACTTAGTACACCTTCGTCCAGTGGGCAATTTTTCACGACATTTGTAATCACGTGCACTTTTGTCATGCAATGTCATATGAGCTTTAAGATGACATGGTTTCTGAAACTTACTAGAATTAAAAATTTAAAAGTAATTATAATAGTTACTTGTCTAGTACGTGACGTTATTTACTAGCGTATTTCAGTTATTTGCAGCTGTAAATATAATAACCTTTCATATTTTGGACATTTGTGCTTTCTTTCTCGTTTTTGAAGATGAATTACGTCGACATGCTTCTTCAAGGCATACTTGTGAGAAAACAGTTTGTCACAAAACTGACACACAAGTTTTTGACGGTTAAGAACATGCTTTTGCTGAATATGACGTTTAAGTTTGCTAGGTGCGGAAAATGGTCTGCAAATACATTTAGACTCTGATCATAGCAAAAGATAACATTTGGTTTATATAAAAAATTGCGTGCCTGTTACAATCCAAACACCAGTTCCGTGGATTTGGGAACGCCTTATCTTTGCAGTTTTCTGAATTACAGAGACATTTCTGAAATATAATAAATAAATTGTGTTGATAAAAGCAAGGAATATATCAAGCCTTATGTATTTGTAAGAGTAAATTTACACTTACAAATACGTCAACGTTGCAATCTTTAGGAGATTGAAGATCATATGAGTATGTCAGTTCCTTTCCTTCCTGTTTTGATGTATTGGCACAAATTAAAACCTTTGGACAACCTCTAGAGTCCGCATACGTAAACGCATCACAATTTGGATTGCAAGAATGATTGATTAACCGTGCTGAAGAACAAATGATGGAATGTTAGAGAATTTATTAAAACACAATTATCTGTAATCAGTTAAAATTACCCATGTTTCCCTTATTAAATGCATCTATAATCCATTTTGGATTATCAGGAACCCCAGTATCGATCAATTTTTTTGTTCGTTTGCACCTCTTGAATTTATTTGCGTTAATCAAAATTCCATAAGAGGCCTTGATCGGATGGGTCTTCAAAAGTTCCATGAAGCTTGCATATTTCCGAATTTCACCTCTGTATTCAAGTATAAATTGACCTGCATGTATATCCTGAAATTAGAAATAAACCTATAATTATTAATTCACGTGATTTTTAAACAACGTGAAGTACTTTCCTTTCCTGCAAATAAACCCCTTCCTTTTCCTTTAACCGTTTTCTCTAATAGACATGGTTGTTTAAAACCCTTGTTAACAATTTTTACAATACAGTACTGGGTACATTTCTTCACACATTCACAGCTCACTGGGGCTAGATTTTGACAAAATTTACTAAATTCGTGAACATCCCGAGCATCATATAATCCATCTACATTAAGAAAGAAGCAGTAAGTAAAAATAAGGGAACAGTCCCAGTAAAGACGTCTGAAGATCAATTAGCCCTCCCTTAAAAGCAGAGAATAAGAGGTGTATTCGGGGCCCCGTGTGTGTGGCTGGTCGTGATTGAGATTAGCAAAAATGCTTCTTTTTCATTTTGTTGTACTGACACTAATTCACTTCATCTTTAGTTACCTCCATATATTTTTAAATGGCATGATCCGCCTATCAAAGTGATCGCGGGATAATACCGCGTTGTTTATGCCACCCTAAATGATTTTCGGAATTTTCAGACGTTAGGTTGTGAAAGGATTTCCTGTCTGTACAATTGAGCCAAAATGTTTAAATTGATTCGTTATGTGGGCTGTTTACTATATATTCTTCGTTATAACTGTTTGGAATATTTACGTAGCAATTAACAAATCAGTGGAAAAGTAAAATTGCCTCCACGTTCTATAATTTTTATCCAAGAAAGATGAGTGTCAAGAAATATGAATGCAATTGTTTATAATGGATTTATGGATTGTTAACTTGCATTTTTATTGAAACTACTATCACGTCCAGCTCACACTCACAGGGCCCCGAATACACCTCTTATTTTCTGCTTTTTAGGGAGGGCTAATTGATCTTCAGACGTCTTTACTGGGACTGTTCCCTTATTTTTATTTCTAATATTTTTCATGGAATAAATTAATTTAGTTTTTGTAGCAATATTTTAGTTAAAAATTCATTCATAGTATCTATTAGGTATATTAAATGTTTTTTGCGGGTTTGTCATTAACATTTGTATTTTGTAGTTTTCTAAGCTATAATTTACATTCAGAAATTGTGAAGTGGCTCGTACATACAAAAAAACCTATCTGTAATGCATCTTTAATATGCAGGTTTGGAACTTTTAATTTGCATATTGTATATTTGCATGCCTTTATATATCATGTTTAACCGTCATTGCACGTAGGTAACCTTAATTGCACATGGGTATCCTTAATTGCACATGGGTATCCTTAATTGCACATGGGTATCCTTAATTGCACATGGGTATCCTTAATTGCACATGGGTATCCTTAATTGCACATGGGTATCCTTAATTGCACATGGGTATCCTTAATTGCACATGGGTATCCTTAATTGCACATGGGTATCCTTAATTGCACATGGGTATCCTTAATTGCACATGGGTATCCTTAATTGCACATGGGTATCCTTAATTGCACATGGGTATCCTTAATTGCACATGGGTATCCTTAATTGCACATGGGTATCCTTAATTGCACATGGGTATCCTTAATTGCACATGGGTATCCTTAATTGCACATGGGTATCCTTAATTGCACATGGGTATCCTTAATTGTATGTAGGTAACCTTAATTGCATGTAGGTAACCTTAATTGCATGTAGGTAACCTTAATTGCATGTAGGTAACCTTAATTGCATGTAGGTAACCTTAATTGCATGTAGGTAACCTTAATTGCATGTAGGTAACCTTAATTGCATGTAGGTAACCTTAATTGCATGTAGGTAACCTTAATTGCATGTAGGTAACCTTAAATGTATGTAGGTAACCTTAAATGTATGTAGGTAACCTTAAATGCATGTGGGTAACCTTAATTGCATGTAGGTAACCTTAATTGCATGTAGGTAACCTTAAATGCATGTAGGTAACCTTAATTGCATGTAGGTAACCTTAATTGCATGTAGGTAACCTTAATTGCATGTAGGTAAACTTAATTGCATGTAGGTAACCTTAATTGCATGTAGGTAACCTTAATTGCATGTAGGTAACCTTAATTGCATGTAGGTAACCTTAATTGCATGTAGGTAACCTTAATTGCATGTAGGTAACCTTAATTGCATGTAGGTAACCTTAATTGCACATGAGTAATCTTAATTACACGTGGGTAGTCTTGATTGCATGTTAGTAACCTTAATTGCACGTGGGTAACCTTAATCGCACATGGGTAACCCATCCTATTGAACTAATGATTGATTATTAATATTATACAACAAATTGGAGCTTTTCATGTTAGATATGGTCATGTCATGTGCTTGCATTGTGACAATAATTGGGCATTAGATTTTGGAAGAAAAATTGCAGCTAGTCCTACAAAAAATACATCATACATGTCAACCACAATAATCTATTGTAGACAACCCCATTTCGATTATTGCCATCATTATAATCGAAGCAAAAATAGTTTCCTTCGTTTTATCGACATGGGTGAGAATCGAACTGGAGACCTCAAATTAAATATGCGATTCAAAATAGGGACAGTCGAAACGTTAGTAACGTCGCTATCATGCCAACTAAGCTTGAATATCAGACCACCCACGACGATTTACCTTAAAAATAAGTTCTAACGAATGGATATTTTTATCCTTACATATTTTACATAGAGACCCATAGCTAGCACGTACCGTCATGATAAAAATCGCCGATTTTCTTTTGGACGCAACTCAAAATTCCTAATACTTAAGCCGTGAAGTAAGTTTGAATGGTTGACCTTTGCAACTGAATGCATAAACGTCTCATACAGTACCTGCTGTTGAACAGCGGTACCTGTGTAATGACCTGCCTTCGGCAGGCCATCAGACAGCGTGTATTCAGACGTCAAAAATTGTCCCTCAAATAAATTATTACATCTCTATCTTATACTCAGCCGTTGAATAATACTGATATGATCCACCGTCCATAATTCAGAAATTAACCAACCTGAAAATAATATATAAAATAATATCAATGTGTACACCACCACAATTACCATATGACTGACGAGAAAAACAAGCATTTAACTTAGGCAGATTTGCTTGAGTACCCAAGCTTCACATTGTGGATAAGATATCCGCCACCCAAATGTTTGGAGTATATATAATGCAAACGTGCTTCTCATGCACGCAGCACCAGAGCTTTTAATACTTCTCAAGGTGGCTTATATTACTGCGTATTTTGATTAATCGCTCTAAGCCAGATCGATTGCAAACAGAGATGGCTCTGTTTGGTTTCAATGGTTGATGATTGGTTTTCTGGGGTATTATGATCAATGTCCATCATAATATTTTTCCGCTCTATCAAACTTGCAAATTACTAATAAATTACTTGCAAAAATATTGCAATTTACAGAAGTTATGATGAAAAATGTACAAAAACAAGATTTTTTAGAAGTTTGGGGACGCTTGATCACAAATCACTCCTGTATGGATGATTATATGTCTTAGCTGGGAGGCTTGTTAGAACGCCAGACTTTCAGTGCACAGAATGCGTAGAAACATGTCAGATATTGGCAGGTTTTATAGAGTTGAGTAATAAAATAACAAAATTTGTTGCACACAAAAACGGGATAACGTTAATGAACTGCAGAAAACTTTTCAAAAACACAAAATTTTGAAAAGGAAACAACGTCTCATTTTTACTTTATACAAAGTAACATTTTGATATCACATTCACGAAACTCCAAACACAAGAATGCGCAGAAAACTAATTTTTTTCTGCAATCCACCAAATTTAAAAATATCATAAACCACTTTTGCGTAAATCTGGGGTCCGGAGTCTTTCAACGTCTTTCATTATTGTGATTCCTTTCATCCAGAATAAATGGGCTTTTAAAAATTGGACTGAACTATTTTCACTTTAATATGAGACAAGTTTATTTACGGTTATGCCCGCTAAAAAGTTAAGACCACTCGTCAGGAAGTTTCTCCGAACTTTCAAAACGCAATCATTTGGCTAGTTCATACCATAAATGCTATTAACTCATGCAAAGCAAGCGACAGATTATTGAAAAGTACAGCATTATGCTTGTTCTCGTCAAGCGTCGGAAATGATTATATTATATTATACGTATGTATACTATAAATAAGCGAAATAAAAACACAAATGCGCTCCTAAATTTAATTGCCTTTCGCGAAAGATACTGGCATTATATAAGTTATTAAAATAGATAATAAAATATTTCATGCATCTTCAGTGCACTGGATTAGTGGAGCACTGATAAAGAAACTAACCAGCGTGAGAAACATCGTCGTACTGGATTTATCCATTCATAAATTATATTAGGCATGATTTTATCTACCTAAAAACCAGTTTGAGTGGCTTAAGTTGGATCGAACATTTCAGCATGTATTAGAGAATCAGATTTTATGAAATGTAATTTCAAAGGAAAAATATTTACATAATATAACTACTTAATACATGATCTGTCCATTTTCATGATTAGAAGATCAAAGTGGACAGGAAATGGAACGTCTGTACTTTATTATAAATTTGCCATTTCTTTGTTAACTGAACGTTTTCAAAATTGTATTTTAGGTGTTTATTGTTCACGTTCAGTATTTCTCAATTTTTTGATAAGATGATAAAGCAATATTATGAACTTTGGAATTTGTAATGGCTACTTCCAGTAAAAAGGTCAGATTAGATCCAACGTTGAAGTTGAACTTTGTCAAATGTTCACATTCTCCTTTGTCTTTCTTTGTGTGGAAAAGGGTAGTTTTTCTGTGAAACCGAAAATGGTTCAATTTTATCGCTTCATAAAAAGGTCGTCGTTATTTTAGTCCATTTTATTAAAACGATTTAGAAAATATGTGACCATTAAAGAAAGAAACGACATGTAATGTTAAGTGGTGTAAAATAGGTTCGATTTTTTTACCGTTTGTATTCGACCATAATGGTTTCGACTTTTTTACCATTTTCATTCGACAACAATGGCTTCGACATTCTTACCGTCGACGTTACTACCACTCGACATTTATGTTTTGACTTCTTTAAAATAGACTGGTGCCAAAACTCATAGGCAGTATAAAAAATGGTTTGCAAAAGTTTGTACTATGTTAGCTAATACAATCTAAGCGAACATTTGAAAATGAACAGTCCAAAGCATGATATTAATCCAATGCTATTTTTACGGTATGGTGCAATCTCTCATAACTTGCAGTGCTAGTAACTATTGAACAATGTATCATTTAGGTTGATAAGAAATGTTTTGTGTGTATGGAAATAGTAATTACTGTAAGAACGTCTGCTTTACGGATTTGACACTTTTACAAGGTTGATAAAACCAGTTCTAAACAAATTATATATGTAACTTGTATCAAGCATTACTGAATTTGAACAAAAGAAATACTATGTGACGGTGAAGACCTTTTGTTTTGTAAGAATTTCTATTTAATTGTATTAAGTTGTTATATTGGATAATTCCTTTGAAATTACATTTCATAAAATCTGATGATGCAATACATCCTTAAAAATAATCATAGCTTTAATAACTTAGTTACCTAATTTTGTTGCATGTTCATTTCAACTTACCTCATTGAAACTGGTTCAAAGGTAGATAAAATCATACTTAATTTAATTTATTAATGGATAAATCCAGTACGACGATGTTTCTCACGCTAAGTAGTTTCTTTATCAGTGCTCCATCAATCCAGTGCACTGAAAATGCATGAAATATTTTATTGTCTATTAAACTAACTTATAAAATGCGCAGTACTGTGCAAAATACGATGGATTATATTTTGTTAAAAGCAGTGAATTTTGCTGTGCGTTTATAAGCAAAACTTACATTTTAATTTTGCTGTTTATGGTATATATACGCACATATTATCATCATTGCCCTATACAATAGTTCTCTACTGAATTTTTTGTAATGATTAGTCCACACACACATGCTCCAAAGTTTTATTAACAAAGTTACATTTTCACCATGAACCGTACGGTACATTATAATGGTTTCAAGATTTGATTTTGTATTTGAAGCAAGATTTAATAAATTAAAATTCTCCTGGAATTCTCTAAAATCAGTCGCTTACTATGCATTACTTAATACCTTCAAAGGTTTGAACCGGCCAAATGGTTGCGTTTTGAAAGCTCAGGAAAATCTCCTGACGAAATGTTGACATTCAATCATTTAATGTGAAATTGGATTAACTTTTTAAACCCTTTTTAAACAGGATCTCAAAATATTTCAGTATAACATAGCTTACAATTAAGTTGTAATCCTGATAAGCAAGCCTTAAAGGAGGTTTTATTGTCAATAAAAAATCCAGCTTGAAGCCGCTTTTCATTACTCACACGGTTCATGTTTAACCTGATATTAAATCCATGATAACGTTTTCAAATTTTTTTACTAGGCTCTTTAGTAATAGCATATAAGAAAAAAGCACACAGTGCTGCTTTATACGGACAGCTTAATCTGATTTTAATCACAAATGTAAGCTGTCGGATCTCTAAAGATTTATAAATAACACTATATCCATTGAAATGTATATGGCATGTACTACTGAACAGACAGAAAATAAAAACAGTCAAATTTTTTAGGTTGGCATTTCTAATTATAAAAGTTTCTTTCAGACTGTTGAATCCCGGATAGCTTATCCTTAAATAGTAAAAAAATTATTGCAACTCTTTTGTGAGCAAGTCAAGTTTAGTGTGCCAATTCGATTTTTTCACATATACATGTTTCAGCTGTTATGTTGTCTCAGGCATGAATTTTGCTCAACAAGTTTACACATTAACCTCAGAAAACGCAGTTTCATAAGTACGTTCATAAGATAAGTAACACTTACCAAAATACATGTAAAACAATTATAGCACATCATGGCTGCGAATCAAGGTAAACATATATTAAAATTAAGAACAATGCTGAATTGGAAAACAGTGGTTATGCTGACTACACATATTTTAGGTTTTGAGACGTAAGGGGAAACACATATTTTAAGGTAATGGTTCGTAAGATTATCTAAATAAAACTGCTTGATTTGATGAAATAAGTTTTCAACCGCACATGACACTTGGGTGAGCATTTTTTCAAGAATTGTAATAAGATTCAAGTCAGCAAAGGTTTATCTATGTGATAATACGTGCCAAAATGTTTGAAAAACTCTAAAATGTAATCGGCACACACGACATGTTTTAATCAGAAGACATTTGCGATTATACTCAAGGGCTAAAATAGGCGTGTTTTGAGCGTGGTTTTCACGCGGGCCGGGGCAGGTTTTTAAGGCATGGGGCAAGAGAAAAAATAAAAATAAAGCCAGCTGCTAAAATGAACAATTTGAATAATAATTGAAATTAGGAGGCTTTAACGTCATTACTTTTATTGCTAGCATTACAGGTATAAGCAATAAAGGATTTAGAATAAATACTTGGCTTGTCACTAAAATGGCCTTTTTATTTTTATGCCATCTTCGGGACAGCTATTTCACTTGCTTCAAATTGTTAAAGATCACGTTACGGTATGACACAACACACCACACTATTATTCTAGTAAATAAAGTGTGCAGTAGTTTTTTTAACTAATTCGATTTTCACACTAGGAGACCTCAGATGTGTGATAAATCTCGTAGCTAAGATTACGCTATTTATAGTTTCCATCCTTATTTCTGTGCATCTGACAACTTAAATAGAACAAATGCTAGCGTTAAAGTGAATGGCCATATTGTAGCTATTTTGTCTGACAATTACATAAAGTGTAAGCACATAAACGTAACTATTGGGTAGCTCTGGCGTGAAGCTTTTTTTATGATATAGCGTGTCTTCCTGATTTTTACTTTCATATTCATATCGTCTTTAGTAGGAAGCAATTTAATGGTTTATATTTATAATTTGTTCAATAAGTTGTAATTTTCGAGTTTTCATATTAGCTGGCTCTCAATGAAAGTTTGTACTTGAGCGGAATTAACATTTGATCGCTGGCATAGTTTGTTTTACATAACTATTTTGTTGGTGTCCTTGTTTTTTCGTTTTTTCGTCGAATTAATTAATTTGACACGTCGCAATTATAATTCACAAAGATTAGCTTATGTGTAAAAAGTTCACCTAAATCTGTGTTTTCGTCTTTCTTATCAAATGATTTTCTGCCAAAAACTGCTTTATCTTTAAGTCATGCTATGCTGGCTACAACTGAATTGTTGCAAACAAAATTGGCACACTGTGTCGGCAGTTTTTAACCACTATGCTTTTTGTCGACTCTCTATAGGCTGGTGTTATCATTTTAAATATCAGATTGAAGCTAAATTTATTACATTTGCTTTCGAACTAAAATATGCTAGTAGGTAAATGGAGAAAAACAGTGGATATTCACATATATATAAAGAACTTTAAGTTGCGAAATAAATAAACTTTATAGCAAAACGTGACATAAATCTTGGATGTTGTGTTCAATAGATATAGTAAGGTTTCTATTGTCGTAAATGTTTCTGGCAATATCTTACTAGAAAAAAGATATTGCATCAACTCCAAAAAACCTACAAGGCTATGCAAGCCTGAACCAAAAGTTTCTGATAAAACAAATTGCATTTTATAACAAATTGCTACTGATAAATCTCGCTAATTAAATTAAAGCATTTGCTTTACGATTGGGTTTGACGCATCATGCGTACAAAATACTCTATATTGCATTGTGTTAAGCCCAGAGGGCAATGAATGCCATCTATCCAACACCGGGTAGATGCACCTGAGGAAGCAGGCACTCGATAAGAGAGGCGGAGTATGAAGAGAGCGAAATTAATACATGTTAAGGTATTATCTTCCTATAAAAGTATATTATATTTTGTGTGGGGAAGCTTTTTTCTTTTGCGTTGCAGTTTTTGAGTGGGGAAAAAAGGAGAGAACTTAGTACTAGTCTGACTTGGGACAGAGGCGGATAACAGCTAAACGGAGGAGCAAGTCAAGTAGATTGATAAAAAGTAGCCATATTTTCTTTAAGTAGTTACCTTGTTGAAATGTCATTGTGTCAAGTTGTTTGTTAAAGTCAAAGGTTAAAATAACACGAACTCTGCGGCAAAACTCATACTGAGTAAAATAAATGCTCAGTAATATTCTTGTGGACTATATTGATCCACACAAAAAGTAAACTGTCCTGTGTTGTGTGCGGCTTATTTTAGCATCAGTAGAGTGAAGTAATCGAGCACAAATTTTCTAATTGCATCAGTTATTCTTAAAGGTGATAACGACAGCGTCATCACCTCGGTGTTACCACCACTGCCGGAGGAAAACAAATCGGGAATTGTGTCAAACCAACTTGGCCTGTGTGCAACCTGCTACTTCTGAGGAATGTAAGTAATTATGTTCAGTTATGCATGCATGCATCCATTGCTAAGCAGTACTGGGTTCATTTCGTGGGGTAAGGAGTTGACATAGGAGCATACGTAGTTAGCAACACCCCCATTTGACCTGATATGGCGATCCTATTTTAACGGTCAGGCCGTTTGAAAGTTAGCAGGCACAATTCTTATAAAGCAATAGTGTGATGATGATGATGGTGTGAGTGGCATGAAAAGTCGATAGTAGTGGAAAAGGAAAGGGAATGGGTTTGCGCATCAAAAAAAAGGAACATAATATTATACTTTTAAGGCAAGCTTATACTCTCTGCAAGCTGGAAAAAGGAGACATTAGTGTAACCTCGACCCAGCATTCATCATTTTTTCCACTAAACTGAAGTAAGCATCAACCACACACACACATATTATGGCTTGGGGTCATCAGTGACACCGAGCTAGTCAAACAAAACTCTTAAGTGGGTAGCAACAGTGCAATCAACTTAAGGCTAACTTGATTACACTGTGTAATCAAGTTTGGTTATCACAATTGCTACTAAACATTCGCAGTGACACGTAAGCAACAAAAAGCACAAAAAATAGGCTACATACAAATAGCATTGGGTAAGAAGGAAAATTACCAAAAAGGGAAAAATAGGGATAGCGCGGCACACTAGTTCCATTGAGATAGTAGTAGTAGTGGGCCGGTAGGTGGCACATAGGTACTTTTTCACGTTCTTGTACCACTCTAATGAAACGCAAGATAACTACATGCACTACAAGCACTAGTGCTTATGTCTAAACGAGAGTTGAACAATCTCGGTGGACCAAAGAGTGGGGACTATATAACAAGGAGAGGAACAAGAAGAAATACCAACAAAGAAGAAGATAGTGGTAGCGACAGCGCTACTACTACCACACCACCACCAAGAAAACTGCAACAAAGGAAACAAAGAGGATTCAAGGGAATCTGAAAAAGGCAAAAGAGGGCGACGACTAAAACGAAGTATTCAAGAGAATACTACAGAAAATCAACTAAAGAGAAGAAAGGTGAAAACAAAGAAGACCAACAACCAGCTACTAGTCAATCACCACCAAAGTAGGCCGTGAAAATGGACGCTACCTTAAAAGCAGAAGTTAACAAATTCATCGATGATGAGATGAAACATTTGCGAGAGGAAATAACGTTGCTCCAACAAGAGCAAAAAACACAAAAAGACAAATTGAGTGATCAAAGGAAGACGCTAACGAGAATCCAAAACGGTTTACAAACGTTGCAAACTGACAACCAAGTAGAAGAACTCATCAAAGCAATCAAAGGAGTTGCGGTTACGCCAGCAACAGCTTCTCACCTTAAGCCACCCACCTACGATCCCAATAAAGTCAATGCAGAAAATTACCTCAAAGATCTTGAGTTATACCTTAAAGCTTCCGGATTTAAAGAAACGGACTATTTAGAAGTTGTCAAGCCATTTCTGCCGGAAGATAGTAAAGCATGGTTTTCGGCCAACAGTACAACGTTTACCGACTGGGACAAGCTTAAAGAGGGATTTAAGAAACGGTACGACAATAGTATCCACCATTCTCAAAGAATGCGTAAACTACTGACGCACCGCCAAACCCTTGATGAGCCGACAGAGGAATTCATTTACGAGAGGCTGGAATTAGCCAGAAACTGCTATCCTACCGAGCCAGAAGACAGGCTTTTAGAATTTGTGCAACAAATGTTACACATCCGACTACAGTCAGCACTTGGACCTGCGTTTTACCATACAGTCCAAGAACTTGTAGAAGCTTGCGAGAGAGCTACTATCACGGAAGTAGCTCAGGATCGTGCGAATAAAATTGAGATTACAGTTCCTTATATGAGGGCGGCAGATACGAAGCGAGAAAATTTACACAGACATAACAACTCTACTAATTATAGAGACAGTCAACAAGAAAGCTACGGCGGTAACTCTACAATACCACCAGAAATGGGAGGAAATTCGAGTCGATTTCAAGATTGCGAAAGCCAAAGAGGAGGCAACAGTGCAACCTCTTATGGTTACAATGAGTCAGGACAAGGGTCCAGCAAGCAGCAAAGTTCATCCAGATCAGATAAGGATAAATTAGAAAATCCTTCAGCTAAACAAATCATCTGCGACAAGTGTGGTGGCGCCGGTCATAAGAAAGCAGTATGCCCGAGCGCAGTTGGTCAAGCTGAAGATGAAGAATCTTTAAACTTTTAGGGGAAGGCAAGGTACCAAGCCCACCTTGTGCAATCCCATTCTACAGCCTCAAAGAAAGAGGGCTACAGAGAGTCATCGTCAAAGCCAAAAATATAAAGAAAAATAAAGCTCTACTCAAAAGAGGAGATGGAGCAAAATTATTTGACCAAAAATTAGTGAAGCCAAAGAGGGACGAAGGCTGTAAGGTGCATGGGACATGCATCAACGAATTATTTCTTTTGGCACTAAGCAATGTGCAATTTACAACTAAAATAGGCCAAGGGTCTATTCAAAGAAACAAAAAACAACTAAAACACCTTTACCAAATGGAGCTCACCACGGATAAAGAGAAAGAAATCAGAATTTATATAAATCACAGAAAATGTGAATTAATCAGAAGCCAAGTTGAGTACCTTGGGAATCTCAATGGCAGTGTGGGGATCGGAGAGAAACTAGAAACAGTCAAAGTTATCTACAAAGAGAAGATACCTACGAACACCGACTACGATTTCGTATTCATCATTAAAACTGAGGGCCCATCAGTTAGAAGGATGACGGTGTTCTGTAATCGAACTAACGTACACGATCGGCCAATCGCGTGCGCCAGTTGGTTACTGAAGAGATCGATCACCATCAAACAACCCAACTTATGGCAAATGAAGGGGAAGAAACCCATAACCAGCAAAGAAAAACTCCAATCAGCATCATGGAATACAGACATAGAGCTCAAGTCTGGAAAGGAGAAAGTGTTATCAAGACACCGGGTAAAATGTCCAAAATCAATTATAGGACTAAAAAGTCCGAACAAGGAAACACAGCAGTCCAAAGGCTTAGCACTAATTGAAAGTGTCCCAAGGAAGAGGACAATGGTCATGGATAAAGAACCCACATTGGAGTTCACAGGATTGGTCAATATGATTGGGAGCGCCAAAGACCTCCAAGGGAAGTCGAAAAGTCAGTTTAAGGAGACTATAGAGAACTCCACTGACAGTGAGGGCGTTAGAGAACCCGCACAGGGAAATTCCACCCAATCAATGGTGTCAAAGGGGCGTACGACCCAAAACAGAGTTCCAAAGGAAACTCACCCAATTGCCGGCAAAGCATTGTCAAGTCGAAGACTTGAAAGACAGACACCATCGAACCAAAGAAAGAAAAGAAATGGAAAGTATAGAAATCGTGAGGACAAGGAAGTCCAAAGAAAAATAAAGAAAGCAGTTCAGCCCAAGAAAATCCCTAAGAAGCGGAAGAAACCGCACAATAGGAGCTACAAGAAGAGAAAAGAGATATGCTACAGTCCCGTCATCCTAACTACTTCAGTGCAAGGCGCTGAAAATATATTATGATACACCGAAGCACGGTGATATTACCAAAGATAGGAAGAAAATTCAATTGAAAATGATGACAGAAATTATTTTTAAAAGCATTTGATTAAAAAATTAGAAAACATAATATAAGAAAAAAAAACAAGAAAAGACAGAGTAAGAATTAAGAAGAAAAAAGAAATTATTAAAAAATACATTAAAACTTCGCGTTTATCAAATTTGACCACAAGAAGGAGACGTAAAACAAGAATTTTATTTGGGACATAAATGACGATTCCCAGAAATTTGTTATGACATAGTGATAACGATAGCGTCATCACTTTTGCGTAGAGGAGAAAGAATCGAAGATGCAATTTATTCCAAACCCACCACATTACGGGTTATGAGAAGAAAGCAGAGATATAATACTACTACAACTACTAAATTCGTACGACAGGAAAGAGTTGTTACAACAAAAGCATTCACCACAAGAATGTACAGAAGGAAAGAACATGGCGGTTATACAACAGTAGCAGAATGGGCAACGGTGCCTTTTGACAACATGATTTTACGCAAGAAAGTACACGAATGGCGTGACCAGAAAGCCAGAAAATACGATGCGGATCCTTCACACATAATGAAGGATCGAGTTCTAGTAGAAATATCTGGAAAAGGGCGAATTCCATTGAGCCTGAAGGATAAAATCAATTTGTCAACGAAGACGACCTCAAAGAACTCCACACAATTGTCAAAAACCACGGCAAACTATTTTCACATTGGAAGCCAAAGCAAAAGTCAAAAAGTAACAGCCTGAAAGGCATAGGGGGTCCTCCTCAATCTACAGATGACGATGACGATCATGACTGCGTCACCGCGATGAACAGCGAAGCGATGGGGGAAAAGTCAACAGAAACGACAACCAACAAAAATTACGTCAATGTGATTATCGAAGACCCGATCGTAAAGCCAACAACAAGCAAACAAGGTGACAATAGTGTACCCTTGAATTGCGATGAGATTCCAGTGGTGGAACCGGAAGAGATTGAGTACACAGTTCTCCAGAAAATACCTCAACAGCAGAATGGTGAACATGGACTGGTGATACAAGCCAATCCTGAGGAAATAAGACAGCTAGAGAGACAAAGATATTGTTATAAATGCTTTGCGTTTAATTAAAACCACATTAGTGGCGGCAGTCCATTTAAAGGAAGAAAAGATGATGATTATCGAATTATCCTCAATGAGAATAGAAAAGCGCAGCGCCTGAACATGAAACGAAACAAGAAGCAGAAGCGGCTAAACCATCGCCAACGAACGTTTCCGGTGAGGGAGCTACCAACGCCCAGGGGAAATCTTGGGGGTGCAGTGTTAAGCCCAGAGGGCAATGAATGCCATCTATCCAACACCGGGTAGATGCACCTGAGGAAGCAGGCACTCGATAAGAGAGGCGGAGTATGAAGAGAGCGAAATTAATACATGTTAAGGTATTATCTTCCTATAAAAGTATATTATATTTTGTGTGGGGAAGCTTTTTTCTTTTGCGTTGCAGTTTTTGAGTGGGGAAAAAAGGAGAGAACTTAGTACTAGTCTGACTTGGGACAGAGGCGGATAACAGAGCTAAACGGAGGAGTAAGTCAAGTAGATTGATAAAAAGTAGCCATATTTTCTTTAAGTAGTTACCTTGTTGAAATGTCATTGTGTCAAGTTGTTTGTTAAAGTCAAAGGTTAAAATAACACGAACTCTGCGGCAAAACTCATACTGAGTAAAATAAATGCTCAGTAATATTCTTGTGGACTATATTGATCCACACAAAAAGTAAACTGTCCTGTGTTGTGTGCGGCTTATTTTAGCATCAGTAGAGTGAAGTAATCGAGCACAAATTTTCTAATTGCATCAGTTATTCTTAAAGGTGATAACGACAGCGTCATCACCTCGGTGTTACCACCACTGCCGGAGGAAAACAAATCGGGAATTGTGTCAAACCAACTTGGCCTGTGTGCAACCTGCTACTTCTGAGGAATGTAAGTAATTATGTTCAGTTATGCATGCATGCATCCATTGCTAAGCAGTACTGGGTTCATTTCGTGGGGTAAGGAGTTGACATAGGAGCATACGTAGTTAGCAACACCCCCATTTGACCTGATAATTGTAGAAATGTGAAGTGTTTCTATGCACAATATTTGAGGAACAATTTCACATAAAAACAATTGAGTGCTACACTGGAAGCTTTACCAGTAAGACAACTTGACAAAATTA
Source organism: Entomobrya proxima (assembly GCA_029691765.1). Classification (NCBI taxonomy): domain Eukaryota; kingdom Metazoa; phylum Arthropoda; class Collembola; order Entomobryomorpha; family Entomobryidae; genus Entomobrya; species Entomobrya proxima. Next base: position 49,034,370 of record CM056170.1, read on the forward strand.
TTGTTTCGATTCTACACTACAATAACGCAGTTAAGTGGAAGTTTGATATGCCAGTTTAAAAAAAGTATGTTTATGAAAATATGTTTTATTGTGTAAAAATATCTCACGCGGGCCGGGGCAGACCAACTTTAGCTACTGATTATACTTTTACTAACAAAATTCATTATGACAAAGTATCCGAGTTTCAACAGTCTGGAGAAACATCATATAACAAGAAATGCCAACCTAGAAAACTTGATTGTTATCATTTTCATATTTTGCACTACTTTATTCTATGTACATTTCAAATGATATAGTTTTGTCTAAAATCTTTAGAAAATAAGACTAAATTAAATTTATTACAAAAACTTTTTATTAAGGTTACATTTATTAAGAAAATCAGAGGAAACTGTCTGGAAAGGGAAACACTGTGTGCGTTTTTACATATTCTACTTACTAAAAAGTCCAGTGAACGGGTTTGAAAAAGGTTATCTGGGAATTAGGATAAAGTTAAAGTCGTTTTATGGGATATATAAATTGTGACGTTGTGTGATTAGTGAAAAGCAACTTCAAACGAGATTTTTTGATTGCAAAAAATCCTGCTTTAAAGCTTGCTTATCAGAGTGTATCGTATTGTGTGAAAATTCGATTCTTCCACATACAGGTTTTTAGGTGTTTTGTTGTCTCATTCATGAATGTTGCTCAACAAGTTTACACATTAAGCTCAAAACACGCAGTTTCATAAGTAAGTTCATACGATAAGTAACACTTACCAAAATACATTGTAAATCAACTGGATCATATCATGGCTGCGAATCAAGGTTAAAATATATTGAAATTAGGAACAATGCTGAATTGTTAATGCTGGATTAGGAAACATTAATGATGCTGATTACAAATCGAGGTTTTAGGAGATAAGGGGAAACATATTTTAAGATAATATACTGGTAATCAATAATGGTTTCTAATTCAGTGATATCAGCATTAGAGCTGCTGAAATAACGATGAAATTCGAAATTGCAATTAATAATATTATATATGTTTTCCCAGCATGTCTTATAACCTGGATTTGTAATCAGCATCAAGAATGATTTCTAATCCAGCGTCGTTATTACTTTCAATAATTTTACTATGATTCGAAGCCACAATGTTCCAATTGGTCTACAATGTATTTTGGGAATGTAAGTGTTACTTATCTTGTGAGTTACACGTTAACGACGTTTTGTGGTAAATTACTGACTAGTTTTCGTATACCTGTGAGAAATTGTGTTAACTTGTTAATAACACTCATGCATGAGACAACATAACAGCAGAAACATGTGCAAAAACCTGTGTGTAGTTCCCATTCCAGATTATCTTTGGTGTGGTACGCAAGGCTTCTTCTGGTCAAAAATAGAGAATATGTTTTTCATTCCCTTGTATAGCAGAAAGGTAAATGCGATTTAGGCTACACACATCTGCAACAACAATGTTAATATAATTGCACTTTATTTTGTTTGAAATGCTTTAAAATGCACATGAGAAAACTTTGGATAAAATCTTGAATTCCACGGTCGTCAATGCTGTCTGCTCATTGAGATGGATTTACATGAGTACGGACTGTGCTAATCTACTTAACATTGCAACAGTTTCTATGCATATATAAGTATAAATTCATAATCTCAATTCGATTTTTATTCAATTGTTTGCCAGCGGTCTAGTTGATCGCAAACAATTCAGATTCTTACTAAACTTAGTTTCCCGTAAATTAAAAAATCTGACCAACTTTTTTAAGTTTTGAGAATTTTGTAATTGTATAAATACTGGTTTTGAATTTAAAAAAGGATACTAGCTTTAGAAGCATAGACTTGAAGATGTCAGTCTTGCAAGTACAAGTTAAATTCTTAGAAAATTTGAAAATCGACTTACGTCAGGAGTTTCCTCGAAAAAAAATTCGTAACAGGGAATTCTTTTAAAATGGGTTTTCGAACACAGGTTTATGTATTTTACGCATTACCTCACATTCAAAATAAAATCTTATGAACAAATTAATCGGCGCGACTGGAGAAAGCGTAAACTGAATTCAAATTGATTTACAACCTTTAGAATAAATAGTTGATAGTGGTGTTTTTTCTTGTAAGTGGTGACTTATTTGGAATATCTATTGGCCGCTTTAGTATGACTAAATAGAGTATTCGGATTTCGTGCTATGGTGAGTACAACCGCAATAATAATTATGGTATAACATATCATATTATGCATTTTAAAACTCATTGATGCCTTTTCGTAGATCTTGGTAATCCGATGTTGAAATTATCCTACAGTTTATATTTGATTCGCGACTATCAAACGTGGTCTTACAACTGATGGGTAACTTAATCAAGGAAGGCTAAGAAGGTAAGTTTCAATAACAGTATTTGGCTTTGATGTTGACAAACTTGCGTGAGATTGGAGTTTTAAAAATATCGGTCTTTTTAGGGTACGTAGCTTGTCCCAAAATCAAAAGGTTGACTTGCTGGTTCAACACCTCCAAATTTACCACCATCTGGGAATTTTAATTAAAGTATGAGCCTATTTAATATTTGGATATTTAGTTTATAGTGGATTTAAAAATTAGTTTACCGATTTTAGTCTAACTGCTTTAGAGAAACTGGAAATCTCAATTTTAAAATCCATTTGAATACACTTTATGCTTTCTCAGGTCGCGTCAATTTGTTTGTCCACTAGAATCTGTCCTGAATGCAATATAAATCGTCGTAATACATGTAACTTTTTCTAAGAACATTTTTTAAAAGAAACAATTTACTGTAACTTGTAGTATCCGATTCAAAATCTTGTTTAAACCGATTTCAAATACAAATATTAATTTTAACTTAAAACAATAAATTTCATGTCTTTAATCTACACCTTCTACACTTGTAGTTTTTTGAAATTCAAAACCCGTAACTTGAACTATTACAAATTTATAAAAGGAAGAAAATTTGGCTTTGGACTGTGCTTCAATTTGGTTTGAACTTAGTTTAATAGAAGTTGGGTTTATTGCGTTAGGTTATGCTGCTGGCAAACAATTGAATAAAAAACAAATTTATTATTATGCAGTTTACTTGTTATTATACATAAGTATAAGTGTTTTGAATATATGCAATTATTTGTATGAAAAATATTATGTATGTCCAAACTTGCATTTGGTATTATGAATTTAAAAGTAAAGTTTGTATTATGTACCTGTAATTTGTAAAGAAGTACCATTTCTTTCTTCGGTCATTACCAATTCAAATTGAGCTATTTTAGTCGCTAAGTTTAATGAAAAACAGTTCCTGGAAATCAGGATAGCTGGTTTATAAGTAACTTGATATTTTGTAAAGGATCGGTTAATCAAGTTTCTGAAAATACATGTCAGCTCATCTCATTTACATAGAAAAGGTATATGACTCTGGGGCACTAAATAGTTCTAAACTGGGCACTAAATGTGGCACTAAATTAGTGCCACTAATCTTTGTCCTCTGGCAAAGAGGTACATGATGCTACTTGAAAATGAAGTAATATTACAAGAACCACATTATACTTTGTTTGCTTCTCAACTGCTCGTTCGTTTGATTGCCCATCAATAGTGGAATTTTTAGATTAGTGGCATAAATGTTACACTGGAGGATTCTGCTCGTTGTAGTACTAGTATTGGAGCTCAACCATTTTAAAACTTACTTTCCACAAATCGATCTGAATGATTCTGTCTGAATATTAGGTTTAGGTCGCTGTACAGCCACCTAAAATAAATGACCGTGTTTTACTCCTCTTCTCCGCCAGCTTCTACCTTCTTACCATTCGGGAATCAGGTACTCATCAGATGGACTCTGGTGCTAGTAAACCTTTCAACCATTTCCCTGTCATAACGAGAATTAGGGAAACGTTTGGATTAGCTTAAGAATTTATTGGAATAGCTTTACGGTTACATATATATTTTTTAAGTACAGAATACGGTGAACAATAACCCGTAGAAGTTGTAGGTTTATTAACAATCCTGTCGGAATCCAGTGTCATCCAAAGAAATGCCCAGAGAAGCAGTCCACCCACAAAAATTAGGAAAAACACACTTTCTTCCAAATTAGGAGTTAATGAATGCATTTTTATTGCAGTTTTGCGAGAAACATGGCAATAATAGAGATAAAAGAGTGAAGCCAATAACTAAAACTGGAGCAATAATTAGGTACGGGAAAAGCTCCATTCTAAAATATCTTCTTGCTTTAACGGTGCGATTTAAAGAAGGGGTTCTATATGAATGAAAATCTTCTAAGGCTAAAATACACTAGCTAATATTAAAATGCTACTTTTTTGCTACATCACAAACAGGTTTTTATTACCTTACAGACTCAGATTTTCCACAAAAGTCTAGCGTTAAAGCTTTTAGTAGTTTTGCTCTGACTTTCTTGGCTGTAACAATGGCTATGTCACACTATCAAGTAAACATTAACCCCCTTTATGAAGCTGCGGATAAGTTGCCTGAGTCCCTTGAAAATTTATTCGTGCAAGCTGAATGGGATCAGTGTTCCGTTTCCAAGTGCGGGGCTATCCTTTTCAAATCTCGTTTTGCAAACATCCATAGACGAAAATGTTTCTAGTCAGTATCACTATAAACGCCAGTGTAGAAAAGCTGTGCATTATCCTGTTTCACGACACTGCTAACCTGCCCCTCTGGAATCCTGGAGTTTGTGAGAGTACGGTACTGGAACAAGTAAAGCCTTTTACGGACGTAAACCGGCAGATTATTTCAGAAGTACAGGGTATAATCTCTTCCCGAGCGTTTCTGCTTTTGCGAATCTTTCTACTGCAAATGTTCGTTGTGAACTGGCAACCCAATCACTAAATGTTGCAGAACACTATGATGTACTTTCCGGAGTTGTGCGAGGCGAACATGGCGTGGCAGGTTGGATCATAGAAAAGCAACCGACAGACAGCATGATCAAATTTTATTGGATAGTAGACCTAGATTTAAAACTTGGCAAGTATATTTCAAAAAAGTTGTTGACTATTTTACAAACAGAGCATTAGTGCAAACTCTGTATGGACTACGAAGTATCTTACCTAATACATAATTTGTTTTAAACTAACGGTTTTTATCGAAGAGCCAGCTAAGAATTATTATCGAACGAGGTCGTAAGTCAAATTAAAAAATTTCACAAAGAAATGCTCATTTTTACAGCAAAGTTTCGAAAGACGGAATTTTCACCTTTTGACCGGAAAGAAAGGAAAGCGGTCAACCATATGCGAACTCATAAACCTACTACACCGATACAGGTACTCTCCCTCATGGGTCTCGTTAGTTTTTATGGGAAATTTTAAATATATTTATCAGTTGTTTCCGAGCGTCTTCAAGAGCCCTGTCCCATACAGAACGTCGTTATAGTCAAGTGGAAATAGAAAGGCTCAGCATATTTTTTCAGTTAAAAAGTGTACAAATATGTTTGTGTTGTACATTGTACTTTTCGTACCCTTCCTCAACATTTTGCTTCCGAAGTCCAGACTTGGACGGTAAGTTGCTCCCCTGGCAGATAACACCTTGGAAATACATAGCTTGGCCTCCAGTGACCTTTCTTAGTTATCTCTCTAGGACACTAGATATCAAGCTAAAATACCGGTATGTTTGACGGGTAACACCCGATACATATACAAGATGATATATGATGACGATGAATGTATGATGCAAGAAGAACAACATGATTTCAAAGAGAATTATGTTTGTCTCAAAGTACCCCGTGCTGGAGAGATACACTTTGCGTGGTCACGGGTGATTTTCCAGCTATGCCACTTCCGGAAAGTTTACATAGAAACTTGAGAAAGGAGCAACTTACTGTCCAAGTCTGCCGAAGTCTCAACTTGCCATCTTTCCTGGCAATAAGACTCCACCACTGGGCTCTATTTGTCAGCTAGCTTAATTTTTAAATCTGCATATTAGAGAAATTCTTTCGTCCTTTCCTGCCTCCTTCCACTTCCTAAGAATCCTGCTGCTGGTATCACTGTCGAAAACCCAAAAGTGAACTTTTCGGTGACACAGCAGCTGAACATTCTCCCAGTTACGCAATCAACTTCAACTCTATTTTCGTCGTCATGAACTCAGTGTAGTTGAAGGTGCAAGCATGTGAACAAACAAGGGAGATGGTGGTGATCCCCAACAGCTTTCAACACCGACAAAACCTGCAACATATACACGAATTTCACGTTGACATTCTAAAAATGAAAAATACAACGTAAACATATATTCTCCCCGTTTTAACTATTGTTTCTTCATGCTTCTTTACCACTTCGTACTAGTCCGCTACAACCTTGACGTTTCCTCCAAAACCATGGCGGAGACTCCACGTGGAATTGGCAGGACCCTACTTAAACAACATGTGGCTGACTGGTTCTTGATGCTCACTCCAAATGGCCCGAATTTCTTAATCTGCATCCTAACACAACAACTTTGCTTGTGTTCGATAACCTGAGCAGTTTGGTACTGATAACTGTCGTCTGTTTGCGTCCAGTGAGTTTGTATCATTTTGTAGCAACAATTCTATTCAAAATGTGTTTTCTTCCGTCTATCAACCTAGTTCCAGCGTTGAAGCGGAACGCCTTGTGCGAACATTTACAGTTGGAATGCCCACTACCGATATTGCCGTTGTCTAGCACCTCCAAAGGTTGCATTTTTTCGTACCGCACCAACACTCACAGCCCGTCTGGTAGTAGTTCCGCAAAGATCGTGCTCCACAAGAAGCCCCGGACGCTACTCAACTTGTTGAAGCAGGATATGGCCGCCACTGCTCGTTTCAGTCAACTCAACCAGGAGATTAGCTACAACAAGAACGTCACATGCAGCGTGACTTTCAGCCAGGTGATTTGGTAATCCTAGAGTTGGTTTAGACCATCTACTATGTTTGGTGTTTGTACTCCTACCTTATCTGAACCTCATCCCAGCTCATCTCTTCCCTTTCACGCATTTGATCTGTCACACTACCAGACCCCGTCCAGGCATAGAACCTGGTCACTCTTCATTCGATGCATATATGCATCCTGTTAGATTTAGACATATTTAGAGACTGCGTAGAGCCCCCAACCTTCAAACCCCCCCCCCCCCAAAAAAAATTAAAATTTCCCCCAAAACCCCAAAGCTTCCATATGCTTCTTCTAATTAAGAAAGCTCCCTTTCTCGGCTTTGCTCTTATTTACCATTTGCTTCTGTCTAATTGAAATGCCTTTTATGCTGCCAGTGTTGTAAAAATCAAAGCACAAAGACAAATGAAATTTTAGGATTTTCGAAATAAACAGAAGATACGTTATCTGTGTAGCGCTCAGGGAAAATGGGGCTAATCCGACAAAACACGTTTACCGTAAACGCTTGAATTGTGTGACATGTCTCAAATTCGACCGTATTTCTTCTTTTTGGTGTCCAATTAAAATAAATTTCGATGAAAATTTTGCAGTCCGTTTTTTAAGTTCGGAAAATTGGACCCTTAAAACAGGCCCCTAATTATCAAATATACAAAGTTAAAGGGTCTGTGCTACATGACACATGATTTTAGGTCAATTTTTGATCAGGTTTAACAAATTAGAGATACGGTTATTAAAATCTAAGTTAAATTATTTAACTATATAAGCCCTGAAAAAGGGCCCTACAATAATTCCCTAACCTATCAAAACTACAAAATTAAAGGATCTATTAGGCTGTGTGACACATGATCTTAGGTACATTTTTTGCTAGAATTATTAACGTGAGGTCCGTTTGTTAAAATTTAATTATTTAGGCCCAGAAATTAAGCCCTAAAAAATTAAGGCCATTAAATATGCAAAATTAAAGGGCCCAAGTTAGGACCTGCGAAATTTGGTTTCAACAAGCGGACCTCACATTCGCAATCCTGATTAAAAATGGACCAAAAATCATGTATCGCACAGCCTAATACATCCTTTAATTTTGTGTGTATGATAAGTTAGGGCATAATTGTAGGGCCCAATTTCAGGGCCTTATTAAATAAATTTTAACAAACGGATCTCTAGGTTGTAATCCCGGTCAATTTCTTGTCTTTGAACTGCCGTGAGCTAAAATACCAAGTTTCTTAGCCATTTGGCTTCACAAAACTAAGCTCGTACGACGAAAAAAGATAAGAAAAAATATACCAAACTTGTTGGTTCGTAGAGCCTAAAATTATTTAAACAGAAAGGTTGATACAGATAATTAGGCAAATTAGAATCTGGACCGAATCCTGACACATCCTCCATATTATACCACGGAAAGTTTAGTTGCTATAAATGAGTTTTTAGGAAAACAACCAGCCACTTTGATGCACACAGAGCAAACGGAGACACCGACGCATAATCTACGGAGCGCAAACCCTGTAAATCATTTATGTTCTATCCATCCATGAGACTCCTCGAAATTTTGTTAAGGTGCTGTCCTCATCTGCTGTCCAGTGGTGAAAAAATCAAAGCAGAATTTGTCTTTCGATCAGTAGCTAAAGTTGGTCTGCCCCGGCCCGCGTGAGATATTTTTACACAATAAAACATATTTTCATAAACATACTTTTTTTAAACTGGCATATCAAACTTCCACTTAACTGCGTTGTTGTAGTGTAGAATCGAAACAATAATTTTGTCAAGTTGTTTTACTGGTAAAGCTTCCAGTGTAGCACTCAATTGTTTTTATGTGAAATTGTTCCTCAAATATTGTGCATAGAAACACTTCACATTTCTACAATGCAATATAGAGTATTTTGTACGCATGATGCGTCAAACCCAATCGTAAAGCAAATGCTTTAATTTAATTAGCGAGATTTATCAGTAGCAATTTGTTATAAAATGCAATTTGTTTTATCAGAAACTTTTGGTTCAGGCTTGCATAGCCTTGTAGGTTTTTTGGAGTTGATGCAATATCTTTTTTCTAGTAAGATATTGCCAGAAACATTTACGACAATAGAAACCTTACTATATCTATTGAACACAACATCCAAGATTTATGTCACGTTTTGCTATAAAGTTTATTTATTTCGCAACTTAAAGTTCTTTATATATATGTGAATATCCACTGTTTTTCTCCATTTACCTACTAGCATATTTTAGTTCGAAAGCAAATGTAATAAATTTAGCTTCAATCTGATATTTAAAATGATAACACCAGCCTATAGAGAGTCGACAAAAAGCATAGTGGTTAAAAACTGCCGACACAGTGTGCCAATTTTGTTTGCAACAATTCAGTTGTAGCCAGCATAGCATGACTTAAAGATAAAGCAGTTTTTGGCAGAAAATCATTTGATAAGAAAGACGAAAACACAGATTTAGGTGAACTTTTTACACATAAGCTAATCTTTGTGAATTATAATTGCGACGTGTCAAATTAATTAATTCGACGAAAAAACGAAAAAACAAGGACACCAACAAAATAGTTATGTAAAACAAACTATGCCAGCGATCAAATGTTAATTCCGCTCAAGTACAAACTTTCATTGAGAGCCAGCTAATATGAAAACTCGAAAATTACAACTTATTGAACAAATTATAAATATAAACCATTAAATTGCTTCCTACTAAAGACGATATGAATATGAAAGTAAAAATCAGGAAGACACGCTATATCATAAAAAAAGCTTCACGCCAGAGCTACCCAATAGTTACGTTTATGTGCTTACACTTTATGTAATTGTCAGACAAAATAGCTACAATATGGCCATTCACTTTAACGCTAGCATTTGTTCTATTTAAGTTGTCAGATGCACAGAAATAAGGATGGAAACTATAAATAGCGTAATCTTAGCTACGAGATTTATCACACATCTGAGGTCTCCTAGTGTGAAAATCGAATTAGTTAAAAAAACTACTGCACACTTTATTTACTAGAATAATAGTGTGGTGTGTTGTGTCATACCGTAACGTGATTTTTAACAATTTGAAGCAAGTGAAATAGCTGTCCCGAAGATGGCATAAAAATAAAAAGGCCATTTTAGTGACAAGCCAAGTATTTATTTTAAATCCTTTATTGCTTATACCTGTAATGCTAGCAATAAAAGTAATGACGTTAAAGCCTCCTAATTTCAATTATTATTCAAATTGTTCATTTTAGCAGCTGGCTTTATTTTTATTTTTTCTCTTGCCCCGGCCCCATGCCTTAAAAACCTGCCCCGGCCCGCGTGAAAACCACGCTCAAAACACGCCTATTTTAGCCCCTGGGTTAAACTAAATTTTATTTTAAACTTTTCATCGGGCATGGAGTTTTCACTGTTTTGGAAGTTTTTCTTCTTCTGTTTTATTAACTAAACCAAAGTTAATCTGTTTATGAGAATGCATAGTAGTTTTTAAAAAACAAAATATATTCGACGAAACGAAAACTTGGTTTTGTGGAGGTTTAACTACATTGGCACATATGGTCATGGAAAACATAATCAGCTTGAGCAAAACGTTAAACTGAACACACCAAAAAAATTCAATTAAACTTAAGTCTTAAATTTATAGTAAAATATTTATAACTTATGTGCTTGTCCACAATACTTCCACATTGACTTACATATCTACTATTTAATTTATTCTTGATATGGTTGAGTAATTGGTGTTTATGCCAGACAGGCAATACACAAAAGGGACATAATATGCGAGTATTTTGGTGCTTTAAAAACAAAGCGCGATATGAATTCGATCAGCGGAAATCAAGAACTTTGTTTGGAATTATACTAGATTCTGGCTATCTTCTTGATGGACTGGGAATAGATTCAACAGGTCTCATAAAAACACAATTTAAAAGCAATTATAAAATTAGTTATGTAAAATTAATAATGGTTTTTAACTCTACTTCACAAGGCCGATATGTGAATCCCGGGTGCGTGGTTAACTCAGAGATACAAGAATGGGTTTCTGACGGTTTTTCACATATTCTTATTGTGGCATTGCATAATATCAAGGAACGGGAGCAGATATTATATGACTATAAGCTAAAAGTTCACAGGGGACAGAAAAAATTTGTAAAATTAAATCGATTCCACGTGCACATGATATTTTGAAAATGGTTCTTTTAATGTCATTTTTGTAATTTTTTAGAAATGCAAATGCGGGAAACGTGAATGCGCAGAAAACTCATACGTTAAACTCGTTGATTGCAAACGGAAGATACACAAACAAAAATTTAAATGCTTGGAATGTGGAAAGTATGTAGCCTAAAATGTGTTTTAATTTGTTTAAAAGTTAAACAATTGCATTTGCAATGCTTTGTCTTGATATGACAGAGAGTTCGACTTACGGTGGAGATTAAAGCAGCACTCCTTTGTGCATTTGAAACAACAAGAAAAATGCCACGTTTGCAATAAGTGCGAAAAGTGAGTTGATATTTCACGAATATCATGTTAATAGAAATTCACATTCCTACGTTTTAATCCCTTATTTCAATTTCTCGTTGCATTTCATGATTATTGAAGAAAGTTTCCAACTAAAGCAAGGCTGGAAAACCATGTTTTATCACACGGCAGAAAGCAGTTTAAATGTCCAGTATGTGAACTGTAAGTTCTCATATCTACTTGAATTTCATCATTTTTATCAACCATCACTTTAATTTCAGACTTATGAAATGTTGTAATTTAGAAAGTTTCATCGCCCAGATTATCTTCGAGTTCATCTCGATACCCATGATGAAGGAGTTGTCAATATGTTTGTATGTAAGGATTGTGGCCGGTAAGTACTTTTTTCGATATTAAAATTATAACTGTCGATACAATGTTGGATAACACGTTTGCTTCTTTCAGCGAGTACGCCTCAAAACAAGAAGTTAATGCAGGGGCTAAAATAGGCGTGTTTTGAGCTTGGTTTTCACGCGGGCTGGGGCAGGTTTTTAAGGCATGGGGCCGGGGCAAGAGAAAAAATAAAAATAAAGCCAGCTGCTAAAATGAACAATTTGAATAATAATTGAAATTAGGAGGCTTTAACGTCATTACTTTTATTGCTAGCATTACAGGTATAAGCAATAAAGGATTTAAAATAAATACTTGGCTTGTCACTAAAATGGCCTTTTTATTTTTATGCCATCTTCGGGACAGCTATTTCACTTGCTTCAAATTGTTAAAGATCACGTTACGGTATGACACAACACACCACACTATTATTCTAGTAAATAAAGTGTGCAGTAGTTTTTTTAACTAATTCGATTTTCACACTAGGAGACCTCAGATGTGTGATAAATCTCGTAGCTAAGATTACGCTATTTATAGTTTCCATCCTTATTTCTGTGCATCTGACAACTTAAATAGAACAAATGCTAGCGTTAAAGTGAATGGCCATATTGTAGCTATTTTGTCTGACAATTACATAAAGTGTAAGCACATAAACGTAACTATTGGGTAGCTCTGGCGTGAAGCTTTTTTTATGATATAGCGTGTCTTCCTGATTTTTACTTTCATATTCATATCGTCTTTAGTAGGAAGCAATTTAATGGTTTATATTTATAATTTGTTCAATAAGTTGTAATTTTCGAGTTTTCATATTAGCTGGCTCTCAATGAAAGTTTGTACTTGAGCGGAATTAACATTTGATCGCTGGCATAGTTTGTTTTACATAACTATTTTGTTGGTGTCCTTGTTTTTTCGTTTTTTCGTCGAATTAATTAATTTGACACGTCGCAATTATAATTCACAAAGATTAGCTTATGTGTAAAAAGTTCACCTAAATCTGTGTTTTCGTCTTTCTTATCAAATGATTTTCTGCCAAAAACTGCTTTATCTTTAAGTCATGCTATGCTGGCTACAACTGAATTGTTGCAAACAAAATTGGCACACTGTGTCGGCAGTTTTTAACCACTATGCTTTTTGTCGACTCTCTATAGGCTGGTGTTATCATTTTAAATATCAGATTGAAGCTAAATTTATTACATTTGCTTTCGAACTAAAATATGCTAGTAGGTAAATGGAGAAAAACAGTGGATATTCACATATATATAAAGAACTTTAAGTTGCGAAATAAATAAACTTTATAGCAAAACGTGACATAAATCTTGGATGTTGTGTTCAATAGATATAGTAAGGTTTCTATTGTCGTAAATGTTTCTGGCAATATCTTACTAGAAAAAAGATATTGCATCAACTCCAAAAAACCTACAAGGCTATGCAAGCCTGAACCAAAAGTTTCTGATAAAACAAATTGCATTTTATAACAAATTGCTACTGATAAATCTCGCTAATTAAATTAAAGCATTTGCTTTACGATTGGGTTTGACGCATCATGCGTACAAAATACTCTATATTGCATTGTAGAAATGTGGAGTGTTTCTATGCACAATATTTGAGGAACAATTTCACATAAAAACAATTGAGTGCTACACTGGAAGCTTTACCAGTAAAACAACTTGACAAAATTATTGTTTCGATTCTACACTACAACAACGCAGTTAAGTGGAAGTTTGATATGCCAGTTTAAAAAAAGTATGTTTATGAAAATATGTTTTATTGTGTAAAAATATCTCACGCGGGCCGGGGCAGACCAACTTTAGCTACTGACTTAATGCACACAAAATTAGACACAAACGGAAAGTTAAAAGGCCATTCAAATGCAGCCAATGTCCAAGGTAATTGCCCAAACGCTGTTTACTAATTTGTACTAATTACTCAACCATATCAAGAATAAATTAAATAGTAGATATGTAAGTCAATGTGGAAGTATTGTGGACAAGCACATAAGTTATAAATATTTTACTATAAATTTAAGACTTAAGTTTAATTGAATTTTTTTGGTGTGTTCAGTTTAACGTTTTGCTCAAGCTGATTATGTTTTCCATGACCATATGTGCCAATGTAGTTAAACCTCCACAAAACCAAGTTTTCGTTTCGTCGAATATATTTTGTTTTTTAAAAACTACTATGCATTCTCATAAACAGATTAGCTTTGGTTTAGTTAATAAAACAGAAGAAGAAAAACTTCCAAAACAGTGAAAACTCCATGCCCGATGAAAAGTTTAAAATAAAATTTAGTTTAACCACACGCCCAATCTCGTGTACGCGCATTTGTATTAAATTATAATTTTTGTTTCGTGTTTTAATTGCCGTCAATAGTAAATGATGACATTTCTTTGTGTCTTAAATCTTTATGTTAAATAGAAAACTGATAGATGAAATGTATAATTCTTGTGTATTTGTAATTCAAACATGTGACATAGGTACATTCACTTTCGAATTGAAAGGAATGCGCCTAACAAATTGATGTGAATGTACTAAAAATATCAAGCATATTGAACGTGTATTGTGCTTGTAAGTATTCTCGAGTTAACTAAACTTTAGACTTGAATAATTGAATTGCTATTCTATGTGAATATAACAAACTACAAACTAATTAAGTCGTTGAGTAACTTAAAACACATTTTGGAAACAGTAAATATGTTAATAAATGCAATACATACTGCGCGTACACGAGATTGGGCGTGTGGTTAAACTAAATTTTATTTTAAACTTTTGATCGGGCTTGGAGTTTTCACTGTTTTGGAAGTTTTTCTTCTTCTGTTTTATTTTACTTTTTTTAAAGGTAAGATGGTAAAAGTCATTTAAAACTTTAAGCTGTAATAAGTTTATTATGAAGATAGGCATTCAATGCATGTTATTACAAGTGCACCTTACTGTATATGTTTTTCAAACTAAATATTAGTTCCATTGTTCAGAAGTCAGAAATGACTTTGGAATTGATAATTGTGTTCGTATTTCGTATGATCTTCCATCTACTGAGTTTTGTCACACGATGCCTGAACAAATCTTATAAGTATTAAGTAAACAATTGAGGATAATATGTGAACACTTGGTAGGATAAATTTGAAAATTGCAAACCTGGGACAAAAATAGGTCATTGCTAGATGAGTCTTGGACAAAAAAAATACTAAATATTTATGTACAAGTCGACATATATGCAAAAACCCGTTTTTTTAACAATTTTTAACGAGAAAACCATGCTAAAAATGTAATTTGTATGCCGTTTCTGGACAGATCAGTAAACTTCAGTTGAAGAAACGCCGATTTGTCTTTGGAATGAATTTAAAATTCCGTACCAATAAGCCGCAATATGGCCATGAAGTTTTTGGGGGTGTAACTGATTGCATAACAGTGTTTTTAAAGCGCCTGTTAGTGTACTTAAAAGCGCATGCTTTTACTCGTTGCCATAACTCAAAGCACCCATTTCGTTTTCACTGTAAAAACAGAAAATAAAGTAAATAAGTAATGAATACTAAACCACGTAGATATAGTAAAGTAATATATTTGCAAGAGGAACAACTTTGAAGAGCTGAGAACAGTAACAAAAGGTGTGGGTTGGTGTGGCACAGTGTGGCAGGAAGATCCAAAAGTTCATTTATCAACTTAGCACTACCACCAAAACCTTAGGTATATTTGGAATTCTTAAGCCATGAGGTATTCAATAAAAACTTAATAAGCTTTGACCCCACTGAGAAATTTTTTCCCAGGAAACGATTGCCAAATTTTCAATAATAGTAGTTTGCAAGTTAAAAAGAGAAGCTACAAACCTGCTTCTATCCACTAATTTTTAACTGTTATTGCAAAATCCAGGAATTACGACGTTTGATTTTATGTATTTACTCATTTAAATGTCGCTTATATGCGTACGTGCGAAAATATGCAAAAACCTTATTTTACGTTTTCTCAGAACTTTTGAAACACAATGTTGCTTTTGCTTCATAAGTAATTAAATCCATATTTGAAATCGCGTCAAATGTAAATTGTCAAATCACTGATCTGTAACAAGTGTAAATGTTAAAGAAATCATATTTAGGTTCAAGCTACACGTTTTAAGACCATCCTGCTGCATATATTTGACAATGCGTATTTGAACACTAGAAAATCCAATTTACTCCCAAGGAATTACTTCCTTAGAAAATTATATAAACCATGCTTTTTTGTATCTTTCTAGCCGTATAAGGGGGTGTATAACAAGTATTTAGATTCCTGTTGGAATTTCGTTCGGATTTGCAGGTCGAGGGATTTCTCGAATTTTCAAAGCAAAATTATCCGGAGGATGGTACGTAAATTTATTGCCTTCTGCATTTGCGGTATATGCAATACTTTGTTTCCCAAATTTAGCAGATTTGGCTAGGTCGACAGGCAGTGACCTTTCGTTATGCTTATATTGATTTTTTATGACTGCCTGACGGACGTCAGGGATATTGAAACCTGTTGTCTCACTAATGCGTAATTGGTCACGATCAAATTCAATTCATGACTGATGTTTTTTTTTTGTGTTAGGGGTTACCTGAATTAATTCTTTTTCCTGACCTTTCGGTGTGAAGTAGTTTGCGTTTTCTTGGGTAACGTCCTTCAAATCAAGTGGTTTTTGGTTTGGAGTGTATAGCCTGTCGGCTTTCACAATGGGATCCCTTCGATAATATTTCTGATATGTCTTGGGATACCCCAGTTGCGAACTGTCTGTCACGTTTTCAGCTTGGTCACTATCGCAATCCGATACGTCCTGGTCGGGGCAATGTAACCTCTGTAGTGCGGCAGCACTGGTAGCTGAACTTTTTGTAGATGAAATTCGGTTTCTCCTGTTGTGGTATTAAGGTCTGTTCGAAAATTATAAAACCAGATATACATTTTAAAGCATTTGTCCACCCAGCCAGTATAAGGCATTTGAATGATAAACTAAATATTGGAATTTGTTCATGAACTAAGCCCTAATGTATTCCCAAAGTGTCATGAAATTCCGGTTACTGCTT
This sequence comes from Entomobrya proxima, assembly GCA_029691765.1. Taxonomy (NCBI): domain Eukaryota; kingdom Metazoa; phylum Arthropoda; class Collembola; order Entomobryomorpha; family Entomobryidae; genus Entomobrya; species Entomobrya proxima. The sequence continues at coordinate 49,051,027 of CM056170.1, forward strand.
TAGAGAAAACTCAAAAGTTTGAAAATATCCTGAAAACTGGACTGTTCGGAAATTATAAAATCAAGCATAATAACTGCATTTTCTTTAGCACAAGTGGTATTACGAACCCGGTTTTAACTTTTTTGATGAAAGCAACTTCCAACAGTCATTATCCAAGAAGAGTTTCGAAAAAATATGAATCTAGCAAAATTTCGGAATGTTACGTAATTTTTATGACAGTCCAAGCAGTGGTCGGCACATGGAGTGGTGCACTATCAACAAAAGCGTAAATACTATAGTTGTATTTTGCATTAGTTTTTACTCGTTATTAATCTAAAAGCTATCTAAAGTCGTTAATAGTTGCAATCTAACCCCGAAATGTCGTCATATTACCAAAAAATGCAAAGGAACCTTAAGGTACCTAACGTGGTATTATGTAATATGAGCAAGGCAATTCGTCGAATAAAACGTAATTTTGGAATACCTAAGGTTGATCCTCCAGATGAACTGCCTAGGATAATCTTGCCTTATATAAGAGGATTAACAGAATCTATTGCGCGGTTGATTTCTCGACAGCTTGGAAATTCGATTGGCTATATTCCATTCACTAGGATGTCGGATTTGCTCACAATGCATAAGGACAAGTCACCGGCCCCAAATGCAGGGGTTTACCAAGTGGAATGTTCCTGTGGTTTTCGTTACATCGGACAGACTGGAAGGGACCTATCCGAACGCATGAAAGAGCACAAACGCCATTGTAAGAATAGAGATTTAGAATCCGCCATATCTGAGCATGTATGGAGTAATTTGGAAGATTCAAAGCAACACTCCATACTTTGGGACAACGCTAGCATTATTGCTAAAGAAAAGGACAAGATTCTCCGTGAAACGAAGGAAGCTATCGCTATTCGCACAGCCAACGGAATCCCCCTTATGAATCGGAAAGAAGAACGTGGTCGTGACTACCTGCACAACTTCTGGACTTCTTTACTTACCATTATTTATCGTTTCAAATATTAATTGTACTCGTAGATGTAAATGCAAATCTAACTGTTGTCCATCATTCTTTATTCCCTGAAGAGGATTTTTGTTAACAAATCGAAACGTTGGAGTAAATATTATTGTTACTTAAACCGCACTCGTAGTAGCCCAATATTATTTTAATAATTACACATATTACATAGTCACTTTAAATAATTTGTACTGGTACATGGTTTTATGTTACAATGAAGCTCAGAAAACTGTTAGGTAACAGAAGCAATTATTTTCAGCGTCATCTGAAGAAAACCTAGTGGCTAGTTGAGCAAGTGCAGGTTAGGCAGTGTATAGGCTAGTTTCATTTTGTTCAACATATATTCTTGAGTGTTTTAAAGACGAGCTTTTTACAGGTTTCATCGAAGTAAAAATACGCCAAATTACTATAAATACTTCTTTACTTTATATGAAACAGGAAAAATCACCATACTTGGTGATAATGGTTTAAGAAAGGAAACAAAAGTCAGGAAGCAATCTTTTAAATTCGTGGTACATGACTATTGAAACCGCATATGCAACTTCGTGGTGAATCAGCATCTATATGCCAAGATCCCGTCGCTGTGCACAAAATGTACTTTTCTAATCCTAAAAATTCCAATTTGAAACAACTCATGTGAATTGAATATGCAAAATGTGCTCATATTACATAATACCACGTTAGGTACCTTAAGGTTCCTTTGCATTTTTGGTAAAATGACGACATTTCGGGGTTAGATTGCAACTTTTAACGACTTTAGATAGCTTTTAGATTAATAACGAGTAAAAACTAATGCAAAATACAACTATAGTATTTACGCTTTTGTTGATAGTGCACCACTCCATGTGCCGACCACTGCTTGGACTGTCATACAAATTACGTAACATACCGAAATTTTGCTAGATTCATATTTTTTCGAAACTCGTCTTGGATTATGACTGTTGGAAGTTGCTTTCATCAAAAAAGTTAAAACCGGGTTCGTAATACCACTTGTGCTAAAGAAAATGCATTTATAATGCTTGATTTTATAATTTCCGAACAGTCCAGTTTTCAGGATATTTTCAAACTTTTGAGTTTTCTTCTAAAGCAGTAACCGGAATTTCATGACACTTTGGGAATACATTAGGGCTTAGTTCATGAACAAATTCAAATATTTAGTTGATCATTCAAATGCCTTATACTGGCTGGGTGGACAAATCCTTTAAAATGTATATCTGGATTTATAATTTTCGTACAGACCTTAAGTACTCTTGGTAGTAACTGTATTGACCTATAAGGTGTACCTGGTGTGTTTATGGGTTGAGGCTGGGCTGTTGATACCCTCGACACCTCAAAATTTAACGCTGGTGCACCTTGAAGAACTGGTGTTGATGTTGCTCTTTCTTCACTATCACTTTCAATTTCTAACACCTTATTTTCATTTTTTTCCGTTTTTTACTGGTTCCTTTATCTATCTCGTAACCCGAATGCTCGGGCTCTTTACCTTGAATTATTTTGCTTTTTCTTTGTTGGTTCATTAGAGAACAAAATTTCAGTCACTGGGGTTACTTAATACAGTCACTTGAAAAGTGTACTAACTGTATGTCTGTTTCTATTGTAGTTTTCTTACATTCCACTTTCACCACTTTTTATTATGTAACTTATTTAAAGCGATTAAAAAACTAACAGAAAATTATGAGATTCTGATTTTATTTTGATTTTTTAGGGGGACGGCTATATAGATGGTGGACTTGCATTGGAAAAACGAATCGATCTGACACCATTTAGATTCTTGTGTTATGTTTCCGAACAAATATGACTGATGATGAATATGGCAATTAGAGAGGGTTTTTTAACGTAGACCGTCGGATACTATGTCTGATTAGGAAGTGTTTTATTACTTGTGCGTTGCATAACTTGTTGGTTTCAAGATGAAATTATTATTACATAAGCATTGCATTCATTCATCTTTTACTCTGCTTGCAACTGAACATAGACTTGACTATATTAGGTAAATTATACTTATATACGTACTACTCTTATAAGATGTTATACTCCTATTACGATTACTCTCATACAAGCATGCATAAATGATATCATTGAGGGAACTCACAAAGTAAAGCGAGAAAATTAGTTTTAATCTTAAAAGTCACATTTGTAACTTCAAATGGAAACATGTTATACCAATGATGCATTAGCTCTTGAATAATTATAGAGAAAACATCTCAGTCAGATCCCTTCATTTTAGCTCACACGAGTGTTCGACGCTAGATGGCTTCACCAAACAAATTTTCTGGTACCGATCTTTTGGCACTAAGTCGTTAGCCAATCCTTCATGAGAACCTGTGAGATTAATTTAATTCGCATGTTATGTGTAGAATTTATATCTCTACAAAACCTAGTAAAAGTTTACCTTTATGTAGTAGCGTTTATAGTCTTGGAATGCGAATGTGCTTTATTCTTTTTATTTAGGTTTTAGTAGCTTGTAACTTTTGTAGCAAAATTTAAGCTTCATTTACCGAAGTACTAGAAATCCTGGCTATTCTTCAGCTACGAGAATGTTTGGTACCATGCTTCTAAAAGCTTAGCAAATGTGCTTTTATTTTTGTCATAAGTCTTATAGTTAGCCGTTTTGACAAATAATACACGAATGTTTAAAAGCTAAAGGTTTCTGCTTGAGTAATGCCTATATTCACAGAGTGACAGCATTATTACACGAGAAACTAAAAACAACGTGGGAGAAAGCCTGCTTTTCTGCGTAAAATTTGGTAGTGGGGTTTTCTGAGACGTCTATTTATAGATACGTTTAGGAATCTTTGCGCGACACGAATACATCACTTGCTATGTTCACTATTGACAACAATTATGCCCTTAAAATGTATATATATGTAAACCACTCGAAATTTGTAAACATATAGCACAACAAGAACAAGTAACCGTACAAAGACAATGTGTTGCTTTATCTCAGCTTGCTATAGCATGCATTTTTAATGTATGTTACAACACGCCTTAAGAGTGATGTAAACCACATTTACCATTAATGTGAGTCACATAATGTGACTGACGTTGCTTTATAAGAGTTGCGTTTACTTTTGTCTGTTGATGAAACTGGATGAAAGCCACTGAGGTTGTTGAACTTTGCTTTTGTCAATGATTAAAACTGTTTCTTGTTGTAAATGAAATTCTCTCAGGAGAATACTTTGCAATAATAAAATAGCAATATTTTTACATGCGTTTCATCATCACTTTAACAACTAAAACGGTATTAATTACCGCTAGCATTTCATGATGAGATAGTTATTGCGATCACCATGTCCGTTTGTTTTTCTGTCTCCGTCTATGAGCACGGAATGTCAGCAACTTTTCCAGAGTGAAAGCATGTGCCAACAGAAACTTCATACACAAAATTATATGATGCTAGCTTATTTTGAAAGGTTACCAAAATGGTTGTGATACGGTTGAGTGATTGGCTGATATACTTTGGTCTGATTTGTTGGCAACGTGGGTTATGTTGCATAGACGTGATTAGGTCATTTCGTATGCAATTTTGCATGCATGGTGGCGTTTGGCACTTGAAATACTGTGCATGTTAAATGTAAAGTAACTTTTTAAGCGTGTGTTTGAAAAAAGACATTTAAAAATTGCCACTCTGGTTTTCTTAAGTCAAAATATCAAAACAATGCAACAAAAAATGCTTACAAGTTTAATGTAATGTAAAAACGATTATAAACAACGCCCGATTTTTTTGATTGTCAATAATACATTGATAAAAATACTAAAAAACAAGTACTTCTATGGTGTACCAACCAGGCCTCTCCAATCAAGGATTAGAATCAGCAACCCTTGATCTGGGATTGGTGATTAATGTAACCACTTAGGGGCGTATAATCTAACTTTAAATCTGGGTTTAAGTTGAGTTTAAACCCGGTTTTGGATTATTCTAATATGACAACTTTAGTTTAAACTCAAGTTAATCGAGAAAGATTATTTGAGCGAAATTGACTGATATTATGCAATCCGACACCCAAAACTGAAGTTAATCCAAAAGTTACGACCGGTCAGGAGTGATCGTAAGCCAACTTAGGCCTTACGCTTGCCTTTAAATATCGGATTAAATTAAATCTCGCTTTTTCTTGATCGCAGGATTAGCCCCAAATTTATGGAATTCGGATTAAATTTTGAATTAGACAAGATTAGTGAAATCCAGGATTAGGAGTAAAGTTACATTATACGCTTCTTAATCACCAGTCCCATTTCTGAACTTTTGCATTTAATCACAACGACTAATCCCAAAACGTAATTCCTGTTGAATCACTACAATTTACTTGAGTATAACTCCTCGCGAACTAGCAGTGAACATTATAGATGTTTTTGTATATCACAAATATTATAAAATACTTGGTTCTAATATATTGTTAATTAATTAAGCCTTGGTAGAGCTGATATTTAAAATGATGTAATGGCTTTTGATATATCATAGTAGTAAAGAATTGAAGTTTTCAAGCCTTTATTCATTGAATTTGCACCCGGGGTGACGGTGTTTTGCGAAAAAAAGTATGTATTAACTTAGGAGCATAAAAAAGGAACGTCACCGCATGAAAAATAGAAAGGAATATTGTATTTAACCTCTAATATACAGATCTAGAGACTTCAAGTTTTAAACCTCGCAAGAATGAAACTGCAACATAAGTATAAGTTTTCATGCAACGTTTTGCCACAGAAAGTCGCCATATTTCTTGAGAATTTGCTTGACATTATTGAATTCATCAGGTATATAAATTTCCATCTCCTTTCTGTAATTAGACATTTAGAAGCCTCACATGTAGCGTTGATTTCTGCCAGCTAATATGCTCCTGTAAATCTCTTCTCTGTGGCTTTTTTCGAACAAGCACAGGCATCGATTGCCATCATTTGTTAGCTCATCAAGTTTATATCACACTTGGAGTAATTACGTAACTGAGCATATTGAAGCTTGTATTGTATATTTGTCTGTCTGTCCTTGTGTGCGTGTGTGTGAGCACGAAGCAGGTCAGACGGTTTTTCAAAATCACACCTGATTAAGTACAGTGATTCATTGGATTCAGAGAGAACCCTGTTGATTCGGCCGTCCTCCTGGGGTTATATTAGAAGGTAACCTTCCCTGACCATAAAACTTGTCTGAATCACCTAACATTGGCACAGTAATTAACTGGGTTATGGGAATTAACCCTATTGATTTTGGGCCTATTTTGTTATGTCCTTGGGTGACAGGGCGGGAGATGTTAGAAAATCAGACAAGTAGATACGTACAACTCAGCTTCGTATTTGAAATGAATATTAAACCGGTTTATTTGAAGTTTTTCTTAGCTTACCTATAAACCAAGTCTATGAACTCATTTAGCTCATGGTTTATGGAGCACTTATTCTTGTTAAAAGCCCATTTAGCCTTATTTAAAGCCCATTTAGCCTTATTTAAAGCCCATTTAGCCTTATTTAAAGCCCATTTAGCCTTATTTAAAGCCCATTTAGCCTTATTTAAAGCCCATTTAGCCTTATTTAAAGCCCATTTAGCCTTATTTAAAGCACATTTTAGCCTTATTTAAAGCCCATTTAGCCTTATTGAAAGCCCATTTAGCCTTATTTAAAGCCCAGACCTCTGTCGACGACGGAGCGAACCAGACGTGCTGCCAGATCCTGGCAGCTGTCTGTGAATAAATTTTTTATTTATTTTTTAAATACTGGTTAAATTAAATAAAAAAAGTGATTAGTGAGCTGTGAGTGGTGGAGACGACCTTGAATTGGCAAGGAATTTTGTTGAATCTCAACCTGGTTCACTTTTGACGGTTAGGCAGTGTGGAGCACGGTGCTTAATTTACCGTATGTTCCGTGCATGCCTAACCAGGATTTCACCACCGGGGTAGAGAGTCCTGACTTGGCACTCTCCTCCAGATGGTGAGGATGATAATTAGGTGGTAGTGGTTGCGTGGGAGCTGCTGTGGAGGGAGGAGGAGGGTAAGAGTGATAATACCCGGTTATCACCACCACCACCCCCGGAACTCGGATTCCCCTCCCACTACCAAATCATTAAGTGAACAGTTTGGGGAGTATGGTTACCACCACCCCCTACAAGACCGGCTCCTAGACTTCCACCGTCTAAGCATTTAGTGACCCCGTGGGTGCTGAGTGAGACGAGTGAGGTTTTTTTTGTGCCTCCACCGATTGGGATTCCCCGAGATCAGGCTACCAGTGACAAGTTGACCCTAAACCAGGTGATAAGGAGACCAGTAACTAGGTGACCAGTGATAAGGGAACCAATAACCAGGTGACCAATGACAAGCAAGTGGAATTACGACGCCACACACAGAGTATAAGGCCAAGTGCCTTCAGAACAAGGGAGTGAAGCTCCCCCCGACAACTCTTCGAATATATTTAATTACTTTTTTTGTATTAATTACAGTTTTTCTTTTTTATTTATAATTACCATCATTTTTATTATTACATATATTTATTTAATTGGTTGAGCGTAATAATCAAATGTGGTTCAGCGCCTCAGTGAGGTTGTATATTTATGTACTTCTAAACTGCCCAATAAAGTATATATATATATATATATTTAAAGCCCATTTAGCCTTATTTAAAGCCCATTTAGCCTTATTTAAAGCCCATTTAGCCTTATTTAAAGCACATTTTAGCCTTATTTAAAGCCCATTTAGCCTTATTGAAAGCCCAATTAGCCTTGCTAAAAGCCCATTTAGCCTAATTTCAAGCCCAATTAGCCTTGTTAAATGCCCATTTGGCCTTGTTAAAAGCTCATTTAGTCTTGTTAAAAGCCAGCTTAGCCTTGCTAAAAACCTTTTTAGTCTTGCTGAAAGCCCTCTAACCTTGTTAAAACCAGCACCGTGTTGGCACAGAGCGCTAATCATGCACTCTGCGGCTACTTCGCTCGGGTTCGATCCCAGGCTGGAACAATAAACATGTGCTGCTTCTCGTATTAGAGATTTATTCCTGCAGTTGTGAATGTGACTTCGTTATCTTATGATACGATGTCTGATACTGGTATTCCTTGTGAGATTGCGCATTGTTATTGACTTTTATACTTGCAATTTCCATAATACTTCCCGTAAAAAGCAGCAACGTGTATAAAACTGGGAGAATCTGCAAAATTTATAATATGGATTACGCCCCTGGGTCCCCTCTATTAGGGGATTCCTTCCCAAATTACATACATACAACCTTGTTTAAAGTTCTTTAGCCTTGTTGCGTTAAATGTCGGCACGAACAGCATTGAGAAAAGTTGGGGAAGCAAGCACATTGATTGTTATTCGTTCCTCAGATGTGTCAGTTGCATTGAAGTGAGTGTGTCCAACACCGATCACGGAGTTCATCAAATGATATCGTCTTAAATGCTGTTTCGAGGAACTTATTGTATAGGGTTCGACGACTATACAATATTGTATTTCATGATTTTATTTTTTTTTCTTTGTGAATTACGCACGGCAAGCTTCTTATCACGGTATGATTGTCCATGCATTAACAATTGCTTCTAAACAAAATAACGTTGCGACAAATATACTTGAAATTAAAGATGACGATGATTGTAAATATGACTTCAATTTTCGAAACGTTTTTTTTTGTTTTCTTCATGTTTTTAGTTTAACGTATCGTTGGAAAAAGCATTTCTTTGTTGTCAATGTGACAAACCTTTTGAGAAGAATGTCTTTGTAGTAATAGTAATAGGCACATGGTGTAGTCTTGATCGAGTGTGGCGTAAACATTCAGCAAAAATAAAAATTTGTTAAACGCACACGTTTCGTGTTTTGGCATGCCGTGAATGAAACATTTCTTGCACTGCCAAGTTTGTGAAGTGCTTTGCCAGCACGATACCGACACTACATCAATTTATCGTCTCATGACTTATCTATATCTTTTCACATCCGCTTTGATCATTCGTACGTAATGTATTCCTACCGGAACTATTTTGTATGAAGGTGACCGCATTTAATGGACAGAGAAACTTGAATGGAGAAAGATTTTCTTCACCAAGGACATATTTTGAAAACAGGAAATTCATTGGTTGGTAGTTTTAAACGTGCATTTACATAAAATAATTTAATTATGTTTAGAAATCGTATGAATGCATAAAATGCCTTCTAAGAGTAATAGATGTTTGATGATTTTATTTAGTATTACTTATGTGATACATGTGATTTACTCGACAGATTATTCAATTATAATATTAATATAGTCATCAACAACAAGAAAGCAATTGGAACTAAAACCAGTTTTTATGCTATATACAATAAAAACAAAGGTGTAGAACTCTTGTAGTGCTCTCTTGGTTTACATTTTTGTAGTGTCGTCTACTAATTTTGTCAACGATGAGCGGCTTATTGTTCAAAGAATAGCAACTTAACACTTTTGCATCTTACACCACCGATATTGTTTTGTTACATTATGCTTTACATGTTAGTTATGTTTTAACATATCGAGGGACCTTTTCCGGAAAAATATAAGTGGAAATCAATTTCAAAAACGGAAAAAGATTTGTGCTCGCCAGACTTCACGACGGAAAGAGATAAGTGCATAAAGTCAATAATATTCGAGCAAAGCGAGAAAAACTTTTGTACGCCTGTTAATGCAGATAATGCTAAAGTGACAATAAGTATATTGAAAGAAAAGCATGCTTCTTAATTCCATGGATTTTTGTTTGGTGACTAGTTACCGATTGGAGTAGAGATGAGGAAATAAAATTGACTTGCAGAGAACAAAGCTTGTATGTTCAATATTCAACTGCATTTTTAAATGCAGATTCTCAATGAAAACCATATGATATGGGTATGAAAATGTAGAGAATTTAATAGCGGTTCTTATTATATTGTCATTCCAATTTTTCCTTACGATGCACATATATCTGGAAAGGTCCTTTGATATATAACAATTATTTATGTTTTGGAGTTTGAAAGATTCTAGTTCATCCTCCATCCATATTTATTGAAATGATGATAAACTGTATTTGAGGAAGGTGATTTTTATTAACGTCAAGCTTTCGACCATTACACTATTACACCATGTAATATATGAAATTTTCACTTATGCGATATTTCAGTATGTTGTAGGGCTTGGTAAAAGGAGTCGATTGATACCTCACTCGACCCCTCCAACCTAAAGCATGTGGAAGTTATACCCGGGTAAAGTTCACCTCCCGGGTATTTCGAAACTAAATTAGGGTTTCAAAATGTTAGTTTTTTAACTAATGTAAAAACTACACTAATACAATTCATAAAAAATTCCAATTTCTAGAAAATAAATTTTTTGAAAAACTCAAAAGGCTTGCGAGTTATTGCGATTTTTTGAAAAAAAAATAACCGATTTTCGAATTCAAACGTTTTGAAATCGGTAAACGTTCGGGTCAAATTGAAAGTGTTAAATGATAGTTTAGAATGTCCTAATTCATTTGGTTTTTGAAAATTTGAAAAGAAGAATGGGGCACAGGAGTTATAGCAGTTTCAATATGCTACCTGTTTTGATGACGTCATCGGCAACCGGAGCTTGGTAGCCTACACAGAAAACATGAGTTTTTCATTTAAAATAGCGCATAAGTAACCAATTTAAAAAATAAACACTTCTATACTTTCAATTTTGCTTGGGAATAGCTTAATCTACTTTATTTGCATAGCTATGTCCGATTTTAAATGAAAAACTCATGTTTTCTGTGTAGGCTACCAAGCTCTTGTTGCCGATGACGTCATCAAAACAGGTAGCATATTGAAACTGCTATATCTCCGGTGCCCCACACTTTTTTTCAAATTTTCAAAAACCAAATGAATTAGGACATTCTAAACTATCGTTTAACACTTTCAATTTGACCCGAAAGTTCACCGATTTCAAAACGTTTGAATTCGAAAATCGGTTATTTTTTTGCAAAAAATCGCAATAACTCGCAAGTCTTTTGAGTTTTTCAAAAAATTCTTTTTCTAGAAATTGGAATTTTTTATGAATTGTATTAGTGTAGTATTTACATTAGTTAAAATACTAACATTTTGAAACCCTAATTTAGTTTCGAAATACCCGGGAGGTGAACTTTACCCGGGTGTAACTTCCATATGCTTCAGGTTGGAGGGGTCGAGTGAGGTATCAATCGACTCCTTTTACCAAGCCCTACAACATACTGAAATATCTCATAAGTGAAAATTTCATATATTACATGGTGTAATAGTGCACTACTGTGATCTTCTTCAGGACAACTAGATAACAAACATGAGAGTAGTAACATATTAGCAGTCTCAATAAATTATAGTGTAACAACGTTTAGTATACCTTCAACTAAAGTTAGTACTGTGTTTGACAATTATCTACAGTTTTAGATTAGCTGACTGAAATTACAATACAAGTTTGGAAAAAAGGTTATAATTATGAATTATACATTTCAGGTAGTCTAACGATTCTAATTATTTTTAATGGAAACTGTTGTCATATGCCATTCCTGGATTTTGTTTTCCATTTTGTATGTTTTGGTCGTTGTAATCAGTTAAGTTGTAAAATAAAAGTTTATGTTATCCCCTAGAAATGTATTTCATAGAACACTTTTCAGTTCAAATTAAACCTGAAAAGTACTTGCTTCCTTCAGTATTCCTTGCTTTTTGATTCGAGCTTAGAGTTACCAAAATTTCATGCTAAAAACGGACAGATATAGGTGAACCAACTTATAACTTTTGGTAAACTTCTGCATGTACATTGAGATAACTACAACTTTGGAGCAACTATAAGTTTTTGTGCTTTCGAATGGTCAGAAAAAAAGCAGAAATTTTTTTTTCCTGTCACAACAACTCAGTCTACCAAGTTTGGTATCATCGTTGCACTTCATCCATAGTCTATCCTGGTCGTAGAGGATTTTGCGATAGGTTTTCTCTGGCTTTCTGGAGTAGAAGGTTTAAATATAGGTTGAAGGTTAGGCTCAGACGCAAGGTAGACAAACGTGACTAAAAAAAGTTCATCTTGTGCTATCCGCATTTTGTCTATTTACCATTTTCTTTCTAACTAAATGGTGAAATCAACTTTTAAACCTTTCACATCTTCCAATGGGATTCTTTGAAATCTTTCAAACTTTATCAGAAAGCTTACGGTTTTCAAAATCCTACTTTTGCTCTCGCAACATTCATTGAAAAGCTTCCTTATTGATAAATGATATTTCTTTAAGATTCACGCTTTTCCTGTGTGCTCATTTACGTTAAATTTGAAATTCATTTGAATGGTTTTTAAAAAGAGTAATCGGTTTTATTTAGTTGTGCTCAAAAATGTTGGTTTGAGTTCTTGTAATTTATGTATTTAGGAAAAAAAATATTTGTAATTTGAGACTTTGTAAATAGAAAATTTTTAATTCATGTAATTTGTAACTTGTGTTTTTGTAAATCTCCCCTAAGACCATTATATTTTGCCAAACTAAACAACACTGTGGCTTTGAATTTAAAAACTACGGGTGGTTTAAGTACTTCATTTTGAAAGAAGTATATAAATAACTCATAACCAGTACTATGATTCTATTTTTTATCGTAATATCTGAAAAACAGGTTAACGGCAGACACGGGTGGGGAGACCGTTTGTCATAATATTAGCAAACATTTGGTTATATTCCTATATTCAACTAAAAATAGGAGTGAAGGAACTATTTGTGACATAAAAACAACTGAAAGTTAAGTATAATTTTAATTGTCCGGTCAATCTTAATTGAAATCGTGACAAACATAATATTGTCCTTTCCAAAACAAAATTCGGGCATAACAGCAACACCATCAACATTAGTCAGTTTAAAGTACCAAACTCAGATACAACCGAGTCCGGTACGTATTTCGAAAAGTTGATATTTGAAGTTAAAACTAACGGGGCAATTACAATTATACTTTTTTATGTTTATGTTATAAACTGTTCTTCCACTCATATAAATTTATATGAAGATAGCCAAACTTTTGGATTAATCGTTATTGCATTCTTACGGCGCTAAATATTCAAAAAGAAATTTGAAACATCCATAATTTCCGCAGGTCAGCTCAATTTAACATGGGTTATTGTGTTACTTTTATCTCGACACTTGTTAAAATCTAGTTGACGTGTTTCAAAAAAAGTTAAATGACCACAAAGAGAGCGTATAAGCAACAATTGTACACCTTGCAATTTAGCATTGCTCAAATACTATGCATTCAGTAAATTGTTCAGGAGCTATCAATTCAGCAAAACAAATCAAATATAAAGTATCCATTAACGACATACGTAATGATCGTTTTGTGATTTAATTACATCACTCTTTAGCATTTTGTCGACATAATTGACACACAAAATAAATCATGAAACTCAATATGATTTTTAGTTGAAACATTCGCGGGTCAATACGCAGGAAGCTTAGAAAACAAATATTTTACAAAATCCAAAGTCGAGTTAAGGAAGAACAATGATTGTTCTCGCTCTTGAAAAACTGTGCACTTTGTACGTCCCTACTATACTCAAAACAAAACGTTATTCATACTCAGCAAATATGTTTTACCTAGTCATGCCAATTTCTGACTGATATTGAAGATTTAATTGTGCTGAATACCCTAATGTTTGCTTTTGACTGGATTCACTGCAATAAATGCCATATAAGAAAGTGACTTAGGTAAAAAACAATGTTTTTGAAACCACGATATAATGTATATTTAATTTTTATTGTAGTATCATTAGTAGTAGCAGTTGTATTATTATTAGCCTCATTATACTCATGTTGCACCAATAGTTCTTATAATTTACTACGGGTGTATTGATAAAGCGACGTTTGATAGTGGTAGGAGATTGACGTTTTCAAGTCCTAATTCAACGATTTCCGGTTGCTGAGTTTGCTGCTTCTGTAGAACAGCTAATCAAGATATCATGTCCGCATGCCCATCCGTAAACGTTTTTTTTGGCCTTCTAACCAGACTAACTGGCTTTAAACCATGCTAAATGGGCTTTGATTAGGACTAAATGGGTTCTAATATATTCTAAATTGCCTAAAAACCAGGCTTAGTGGGCTTTGTTTAGGACTAAATGGACTCTATCTTAGTTTAAATGGCCTCCTAACTAGGCTAACTGTGCTCCCAAATATAAAATCAGGCTCACAGGACACCATTTTTGTAAGATTGATTGTGTTAAGGACACGGTTAACGTGTATTTTCAGTTAGTTTTGGCAGCGAGCATCTTTCAATGGCTTATCATGGTTTCTTATTATTAGGGTTTGAAACAAATTATTACACGTGCTTATGGGATTTTCGTACCCATCAAATTGTTTATAGAAATTAGAGCTATCCAATGTTCCCCTGAATGTTCTTTAGTACGCATTATGAAATATTTTTCGGCTTTCCAACAAAAAAGTACTATAAAGTACTATACCAAAACTTGAGTTGGGATTCCATGAGACTTCATTACTTTGCCACAATATGTAGACTCTAATGCATACATAAGTTTGCTACATTGAAAATAGTATTGATATTGTAGTCGTCTAGAAAGTGACATTTTAATTACTTTACACCCAGTTGCTATTGTTTCGCTCTGCTCAGTCGAGGATAGAAGGAAAATATTTGGAAATTGTGATCGTTTTAAATCTTTCTATGAAAATGTGTCAATTATTCATGACATTCCATCAAAACATCAAAGAAGAAAAAACGGACTCGAAAAAATACTCTCTCATGGGTAGAGTGCAATACAGATTTGAATGAACCATCAACTTCATCTGAAACAGAAAACGCTGAGCGGAAGTCACCAGACGACCTTGGACAAAGCTATAAAGTAGACGCTAGTTAATTATTCATAATGGAGCGACGGTCTGTTCCGGGTCCGTCCGTCGCCCCTAAAACGTTCCTTAGAATTGGTATTCTCGATTTTTTTTCTAAACGGTTCCTCCCAACATGACCTCCCGCCATGTTCAAAAACATTTTCATAAAAACACACCAGAGGGCGCTAAACATTGTGATAACTCCATTCCCTTTCTGGAATAGGTACCTCAGGTCCTACATCATTTATTGACACCCCAACTTTTCCCCAGCGCACGACCCCTGGCGGCCAAATTTTAAAACGCCGCCGCCGCCGTAAAAATACGGTTCCTTAGGTCCTACTGCCTCTATTGACACTTCAAGTTTTTTCAGCGCACGTGCTCTGGCTCTGCAAATTTAAAAACGTTACAACTCTGGTCCTTTAAGATTTTTTGGAATAGGTTACTTTGACCCTAGATCATTTCGTCCGCTCGTTGGTTTTGAATTTAAATTTCTATGCGGTTACCTACATCAACATTTACAAGGGTATTATTACAGGTGTCAAAACCCAGGCTAGTTAAGTTACCTTGCAATGCTTAAATTTGAAATTCGCAAATTTGCTAAATACAGAAAGCCAAACTAAACAGTTATTATTAGCTTTAGTACTGAAATTCTCAATCAGGAACAAAAAAATAACATTAATATATTATTTTGCATAAAAACTGCTTTGGAACGTTTGAGATAGAAGTATGACAAAACCACAAACAGGATAACCGTTTTTCTTTAGAGGAATTCAATAAGAGATATTTAAATTAATTCTAGTACGGTAGTGACGTCACTTTTGCAATTAGCCACCCACCCATCCATGTCACTGTCAATGTCACAAACCACTGACTGACCCTAAAATGTGACGTCGTTAGTGGATGGCGCCTTATGCTTGAAAATTTCTTTTAAAAACTTAGGGTCAAACGAGCCATTTTAAGGTTAAAGGTATTAACATTTAACCCCAAATATACTTCAAATTGTATGCCCCCTTTATTTTATATTCTCTATTCTCAGAAATTCTTTGATACAGTTAGCCTTCGCTCTAATCAAGATTGGGCACATGGGCTTATCTACTTGCCAAGGCACCTTGTCTATGCTCCCTAAAATATCTCGTAACAATTTTTGCATGGAAATCAAAGTTGGCTAGAAAATTATACAGGTAAAATTATTTAGATAAAAGGACCTGTATATTTTTAGCCACTTAAAGCTGCTAAAGGTAATAAAAGACACTTTGTACATAAAAATTTTTGCGGTCACCTGTCGTTTAGTACGTGCGGTCAGGTACCTCACCAAAACATTAAATATTACTTCAATAATATGGTTTTTAAACCAGGTAACAAAATCCAATTCACTCAAGTGTTGGCAGTAAACGTGAGTTTAAAACATGTTTAAAGTTTTTATTCCATTGCTTAATTTAAACCAGTCTACTTTATGTCAACTGCAAACGTTAGATTTTAATGTTATGGTCTTTAGTGTCAGAATATAAGCTGAAATAACATGTGTACCTAACCCAAAGCAATTTCTGTGAAGTACGCTATCCTGTGTTTTTCTTCTTTTAATCCTGTGCACAACACAATCTGAACATTTAAACAAGTTTCCTTTTCTTCTTGTCAGTAGTTTTATAACAAATATATAATGTGAATGTTGTATGTAGTTTTAGTATCGAGAAGCACCATATAGCTATTTTAACAAATGATGATATATAACTTGTATAAATTGATAATCTGGTTCTCAGTTTAGTGCCTGCACACGACGCAATTATCAATCTAACCAATTTCCTCTCAAGGTGTGTCCTAAAATTTTGAAACGTCCTTTGAGAAATATTTCGTAATGAATATTTTCGTTCATACGAGGTTTTGGCTTGCCTTGCTTGCGTCTATTGGAAGCGTTCAAGCTTTGTGCCATCCAGGATACTCATTTAGCAACTATTTTCTTGGACCGTGGTTGCACGCAAATTTTTCAAGATTACATTCTGAATTCAAAAGTGAAAATCAGCGCGCTGTGCAAGTTTCCGTATCTAAAAATTTTCAAGACATATATCCAGACAATGTGTTTGCCACCGTTCTTGCCGAGGCTACACAATATGTTAACTCAATTGAAGAGAATCGCAATCAATCATACTTTCGTGGAACGAGTGGACACGGATTGGGAGGGCACAATTACTGCAAATTCACTCCGTTATCAGAGAGAATTAGACGCGTCTCTAATATTCATATAAGAGCTTACCAAATTCTCACTTCGCGATACAATATGGAAAGGGAAAAAGTTCTTCGCTACTTAAATTCCAAATTACCCAGAGAATGTAGTACCGAAGTAAGCAAAACTCAATTTTGTGATATAAATGCCAGATATAGAAGTTACGATGGAACTTCTATACGATGCAACAATCACCAAAATCCTTACTGGGGAGCTTCCTACACAGCATTTAGCCGTTTGTTACCTGCAGTTTATAACGATGGATGGAACGAACCTAGGGGAGCCAAATCATTTGATTTGAGCTAGAGTTGTCAGTGTGCTCGTGCACCCAGACTACGTAAATCCGGACAAGAAATTGACAAACATGGTGCCCCAAGTAGGACAATTTTTGGATCACGATATAACGTAATGATTTTTTTAAATGCTTTGTATCCAACTATCGTTCTCACAAGGCGGTGTTTTAAATATTTGTAAATCGGTATTCTTGTACAGTTTAACTCCTGAAGCTGATAGGCGTTGCTGCAGTTACGATTCTAGAGATTTGGACTGTTGGAACATTAATATACCAACGGACGATCCCTTTTTCTCCAAGTTACGCAACCCCAAGACGTGCATGGACTTTACTCGATCCACAGCCTATTGCTTTCCCAGTTTGACGGGCGTGCGAGAACAAATGAACATCATCACCGCTTTCGTTGATGCATCTCATATTTACGCTTCCGAAGAAGACAGGACAAACCTCCTTCGTTCTTTCCAGGGTGGCCGTCTCCGTGTAAATTCCCAAAATCCAAGTTTTCTGCCAACCGTTGCTGAAGTGAAAGCACAATTGCAACATGATTTTGAGTTCATGGGTACATTTTTGGGAGGAGAACAACGTGTAAACGAGATGCCTGCACTGACTGTTATGCACACTCTTTTATTTCGTGAACACAACCGCCTGGCAGATCAAATCGTGACCATCAAGCCATACTGGAATGATGAAACTTTGAATGAATGTTTCAAGAAGCTCGCCGTCTTCTTATTGCCGAATGGCAAAATATTATATTTGGGGAATTTCTTCCAATTATCTTAGGAAATCAGGCGATGAACACATACGGCCTGACACTTGAGTCAATTAATTTATACTCCGATTACAACCCCAAAATGAACCCTACAATTTTTCATGCATTTGCTGATGCTGCATTCCGTTTCGGACACACTCTTATTAACGGGCTTATTCGTATGTTGAATGGCTTTCAAGACATTAGCAGCTACAGGATTCGTGATGCATTCTTCAACGATCAACAAATTTTAATGCACAATGGGAAGGGCTATGATTACATTCTAAGTGGACTTATGCAACAAAATGCCCAAACGTACGATCCGTTTGTTACAGAGGATGTCACCAATTTTTTGTTGCAAGAGAAACACCAAGATCACGGAGGTGACTTAATTGCCAGGAACATACAACGAGGAAGGGATCACGGACTGCCCAATTACAATGTATATAGACAATACTGCAGGCTTTCAGGCCATTCAAACTCTTGGACTAACTGTCCCCCTAACATTCCTCATAGTACTTGGAAAGCCCTTCAAATAGTCTATGAGACTCCTCTTGACATTGACCTGTTCACTGGTGGGCTATCTGAAACGCCAGTTACCGGTGGTGTTACTGGAAGTACATTTAATTGTTTAAAAGCTTTACAATTTCAGCGAGTAAAGTTTGGCGACAGGTACTTCTTCACGCACAAATCAAACCCAGCTCCATTTAGCCCAGAACAGGTTATGGAACTAAGAAAAAGGACTCTAGGAGATGTGATATGTGACAACAGTGATGTTGAAATGACAACAAGAAATGTTTTTATAAGCCCATCCGAGGATAACCCTATGATGTACTGCGATGATCCTAGCCGAAATCGTTTTAAAATAGAAATGTTCTTTTGACTCACTTTAACTTTATTAAAAACATAATTCCAGTATCCATATGCTCACATTTCCTAATTATGTTACCGCTTTTACTACAGCAATTAGTCGCAATAATTTTTTTAGCAATTCACACATGTTAAATTTCTCCTCGTGTCGAGTGTTTTAAATTAAATTAACAGTTGTCTTGTACTAACTTCTACTTTCAGCTTTTGGGCGGTTTGCAATGTTTCATGCCATAAAATGCAAGTATGTAATAAGTCGAGGTTAAGTTTTCGTAATTTATGTTATAAACGAAATTAAAGAGAAATGGAGTGGGTAAAGTACCTATAAGTGTACATATTCGTCTAGTTGTGCTAGCTTGTTAAAGTCTTAAATGCTCAACTGATTGAGTTGACAATGTTAAATTTTTCGAATTTTTGAAATGGAAAGACGGAACGCAACATTTGCCAAAAATGTACTTCTAAGATACAGTTTTCTGCAAAGATCTGGTGATGCGTACATATGCGCTTGAAATATTTTTGACTTATCTGAACGGATGAAAACTAAGTATCACGCAAAATGCTTTGATACAATAGCACCACAATTTTGCATCAAGACTCCTCGTAACGAAACGTAACGAGCCGGATAGTTTGAGCAGACGTGTTCTTGAAATTGTGTCTTTGAGATCTGATGATATCCTGGACTGTACGTGTATACATTGGTATGAACGTAATTTGTCTGCGAAACGTCTCCGCCCGAGCATTTAATTAAGTAATATTTCGTCACGTCCTCACAGCGTGAATCTATTTATTACCTAGCTACGACCCCAGCGTCATTGCAAAGTCACGAGCTCAACTTTTGTTTTGCCACGGCAACAAATAGATTCACCAAATGCGTAAAACAGTCGCACGTATTAGTCGCAGCGGAATATTTGACCCGTAATGTAATAGTCGCATAAGGTTTTGCAAAAAGCAAGCTACACTGCCATCAATTGTCAATAGTTTACATTCGTTCTTTGCAGGAAATATGGAAAGACACTGGATTTATTTCATGTCCCATCATTTCAGAGTTGGCAAGCTGTAAACTAGTCAATGGTAAACCATTCAAAATGCTCGCTGCTAAAGACCTAGTTTAGATAATAATAGTACAAATAGAGCTGATTTTGACCATTTTAGCCCACAAATAACCTGATTTTGAAACCAAATAACCCGATTGTGACCCCAAATAGCTTAATTTTGTCCCCTATTAGCCTAATTTTGACCCCTAGTAGCCTAATTTGGACCCCCAATAGCCTAATTTATATCCCCAATAGCCTAATTTATATCCCCAATAGCCTAATTTGGACCCCTAATACCATTATTTTGACCCTAAATAGAGGGGATTTTAACCCCAAATAGCCTGATTTTAACTCCAAATAGCCTGGTATAGACCCCAAAAATAAAGTGGACGGACACACTTCCCGTTATCAGCTCCACTGCTGACGCAGCAAGCTAATAATTTTGATGATGTTGTTGCTGCATGTTGATGCAAATCAAAGTGGGTGAACATTTCCTCATCATCATGGAAAAACTTTAAGTAGCAATTACGGAACAAATGCCTCAAACGATAGCCAAACCCGCATACAAGTTACAAATCAACCTTGAAATGTTTAGCCTCGAACTGATCGCAATCAATTGTTTGTCGCCTGCTGGAAAACCTGCCGCTTATGGTGACTAAAACGGAATTTTGCATGATGAATGCATTTGTTAAACTAAGATTCAGTTACAAAAACAAGCAATTGTGTCGCCTGTTTATGAAATATTATCGAAAACTTAGGATTATTATTGAATAAAGGACGTAGTTATAATAAAACAGAGAAAATTATTGTTTCTTTCTCAGCATTTAATCCTGTAATAAACTACGAAATATTTTTGGTAATTCACATCTGTTTTTGACATTCTATATTAGTAAGACATTTTGTCATTAGGATGTGTGTGTATATACCCTGACGCATTTTACGGCCTCACGTCATCTGTGAACGTAAGCGTTGCACAATTTGCAACTGACCAACTTCAGTGGTTTTTGTGAGGCCGTATTGTATATGGTTTTTTTTTGTTTTACTTAGTGTGGACAAGGTTAATTCAGTTGTGTTGTAGCAGAGTATATGTGAAGTAATAGCGAGTCAAGCTTCAATGGTATAGCCAAATAAAGGCCTCAGAAACACGCTGGTGTATTTCTTTCATGTCAGTCGTGTGCAGTTTGCAGGCTTGTCTAATTCCAGGGCAGAATCGTGAAGCTTGAATTTGGGATTAGCGATTAACATGTATATTTTGCAATAACCGAATGCCAAAACAAGCAACCAAACATTAATAACATTGAGATATTGCGTCGTAGTATACACTTAAATATTACCAGTGATATATATCTAATAAGCGGCATTTATTTGTTCCTTAAATTGACATTGAATTTTTTGACAAATTGCCCATAATTAGGAAAATATAATCAATTATCATAATCCAATTTATATTTTTGTTTAGCAGTTGACTACATAACAACCCGTCATTGGAATTGATTTTAATCACCGATGACTTTTTTGAAAGCTTCAACATTTAATCCCAATTACTAGTCACTCCAAAGATTCGGAGGATGAGATAAAAGAACAGCTGACAGATTCCTGGACTAGACATCGCACATTGCTATATACAAATTTCAACGAACCGGCTCTTTTGAATGCCATGATTTCAAAAGTCAATATTGTATAAAATGGGAATAGATTAACAATTTTTAGCTGCAGCACTACCTAATAAAAATCCGGTTTAATATAATTTTATTCATTTTGTTATGCCACACTGTAAGGATAACCATATGAACTGGTCATCAATTCATACAAATTACAAATTTACAACTTCCTTTATGATGTACATTGATTTATAAATAGTAACAACTGTTTGTGCTAGTAGAATTAAATTCATAGTATGCCCTGCGGCTTGGACGAAAAAGTGTTCAAACCTTGAACATATTTCAGACAAAGTTGCAGTTTTCTGATTATTTGATAAGATTACCAAAAGTGTTATTCTTTCTGTAAACTGACAACCTGTAACTTTTATTGCAACGGTATTAACTTTCTCGTTTTACTAAGTTTCTTGCTCTTAAACGTCTGACTGTTCATTCAACACTCCAATTTTTAGGATAATAATATTTTGCACCAAATTTTTTCAGTAGCATTTAGCTAAAAGCACGAGTTTATACTTCTTCTTTTTAATTTAGGTGGCGGACAAACAGAGCAGAGGCATTTCTCTGCAATCTTAGCAATAAGTGTGCAAAGCGTCCTGATAACCTTAAAAAAGTCAAATAGAATTGGAGGAAGCGGGCTGTACTGGATATTATGCTCATGAAAATTTGCTCATATTATTAGTACAACCCCTGTCCACACAGATCTGTTTTTCCAGATTCTACTCACCTGTCCTTGTCAAATCTTTCAAAAAACCTTTTCAAAGTCAGCTCAAGCTCTCTTGAAGTCAGATATGCTTAGCTCCTTAGTCGTAGCTCAACGTCAAATTGTTTTACCATTAATAAATTCGCTGTCCGCCTTTACCGTCCACTAGCATGCTGCACACGGAAAATTGGATACTAGAGGTAGTGCTGTTCAGTGGACAGGTAAATAGTGGACACAAAAGCCTCCCAAAAAACGTCGGACGCTGGAAATTGATACTCTGGAGAGTTGCATATAGCTTAAGTGAATCTTATACTTGAAGTTTGAATAGTGTTTGCAAGAGTTCAAAAATACTTAACTATGTAGAAGTACCTACTAGCCAGACGGGAAATTTAACACTTCCAAAGACCGAAAAATATGATAAGTCCTGATTCTTCGCACATCAACATGTTTGCAGTTTTACGATAACCAGTACCCCAGCTGAGCTTGATTTCCGAGTTCAGTAAAATGCCAAAGATATTTGCCTGATGAAGGAAATAAGCAAGCACATGAACATAACGTTTGCGTGCTGTCCACTATTTTTTCTTTTATACAAATACCTGTGACACGCACAGTCTGAAATAGCTTCTCTTGAAGCCATTGAGCCATAATAAATTGAAGTTCATCAATTTCTTGAAAAACAGAACAGCTGACATATGATACAAACTATATGTCTTGGGGGTTTAAAAACGCAACATTTTTTGACACAAATTTAGTAAACAAAACACAAGACAATGGATATCTCACTGAAACCGAATTTGTCAAAATGATAACATTGATAATTGTAAAAGTTTTATAATTGATAAAAAAATACAGTAAAACGTGCGTAAAATTAAACAGATGTTGTCATTGCACAAGTTTACAAGCAGACACGATTACCAAAAAATATGATCTATCATACGTGCCCCAATCCAAATTTGGGTATAGCTGGATGTCCTGCAATTCCTTTATTAACAACTTGAGCTTGGAATCAACCAAATGGAGTCGAGACGTATTTGTCCAGCCGTACGACACCATAAGGTTGGAGAAACTGATAAAACCCCTTAGTCTTTGTGCCATCGCGAATTTCTTGATGAATCTTTTGATCTCCCGTAAACTTGTCAGCAACATCGTACGAGTATTTGTAGGTAAGAAAGCTTTGGTGCCCTTGCAAGTAGAGAAGCCCTTCGTCGCCAATATTTGATCCGACCAAGCCCACAAAAATGACGAGAGCGAAAGCAATCTGTGGGATTTCAGAAAATAGAGTAATAAAACAAATACATTGCTGAGTACAAAGGATTGTAGGTATACGAGTGAGTAAATTATCATGTAGTTAAAGATTCCGTTACATCATAGATAATTTTGTTGTTGCCTTTGTTTAAGGGTAAATGTATTCAAGCCTAATAATGTCGCAGAAACGCATGTAGGGGCCAGCAAAATTACCGTTTATCAAACAAGGAAACCCGTGTGCTTTTACAAAAGAACTAATTAGTTCACTAGTCAATCATGCGCCTAAATTTTGAGTGAATGAAAGATTACAAACAAGATTCACAGCGGCAATCTCACAAAATTACACAACCATAAGTAATAAGTTCTATCTCTTAAATTCTGCAGATTAACAAGATTGGCCGAAATTCAAGTCTGTATTTATGATGTGATTATATGAATTGGCTCATTCATTTATATATCAGACAGCATGCAAAATCCTTAGATTAGAATCAAAACCACCAATGCAAAATGTTTTACGTGTTCTCTGTGTATATATATTACCTAATGCCATTCGAAGGATTTCCATGTACGCCTAATAAAGGAATATTTAATAGCATGGACGCTGTGGGATTGACTGCGTTATTCAGGATTTGTTATTATTATTAAATGTATTAACACACATCGTATGCAAATTTTCAAATATTAATCATTTATTGAAGATAATTTTTATTCTCAAGAACGTTGGTTTTAACCAACCATGGATGCAAATCCTCATATAAAAGGTTGTATCTCTAAACGAACTAGTTTTGCCATGTTTTACCAAAGCGATTGCAAGAAGATAAATGTAATGAATTACTAAACATGTTTGCTAACAAGTACCAAATATACCCAATAACTTATAGTAAGACGTTCTTGTGTGTCCAAAGTCAGAAAGTTACAGATTTTAATTTACAAGACAACAAATACCAATTGAGACAAATTTAGATGAAAAATCAAAACAGATTTGCCAATTTGAGTTTATTAAACCAATCAACTCACATGAAAAAAACTTGGATAGCTTCTACGCATTCTGATGATGCAACGGAATGTAATACAAACATCTTCTTTGTACGTAGGCGCTCCTTGACCACTGCAAACTTAATCTGCCCCTCAGTGGAATAGGTGTTGCCCAACAAATCTGTTGTTGACATGATGAGCTGGTACATGATTCACGGGAATATAGTTGAGTGCGTGCAGCGCAACGCCAGCCGGTTGAATAAAGCTGCATGCTCGGGTATTGTGTGATGCCTGGTTGTATATTTGATAGCCATGTTGCCGTAACCGGTAAATATCCTTGTCATCACCGATATTGGCAGAAGTAATTGTAGCAAAAGCAACAAACACAAGGACAAGCTGTAAAAAAATTCAAATAAAATGGTTACATAGTTGCTTTACTCCAGTAGTTTGCGGCATTTGGTGCTGTTTTGCTATAAAAGAGATAAATTTAAAAATAAATATAACTTACAGCGATCTTCATTGTTGTAGCTGGTTGAAATTGATTGACTGAGATGCGATTATTCAAAGCCACCGGTGCAGTCTGATTGAATATTCAAACACCAATTCTCGCTTTTATACAAAAATCCTCGCAGTGATACAAATATGCAAAACCATACATATTTGAACGCTCTAAAACATAACTAAATATGGCGATTGATAAATCTTGCAAAACACGAAAGAATTAAACTGTCTGATACCTCACTATGACAGTCGCCTCATAAACCAAATATAAATCCTATCTAATCGTTCAGAGCACAAATTTTATATTAAAATGTTTTATAAACATTAGAACTCAAGTTATATTTATTTTTAAATTTATCACTTTTATAGCAAAACAGCACCAAATGCCGCAAACTACTGGAGTAAAGCAACTATGTAACCATTTTATTTGAATTTTTTTACAGCTTGTCCTTGTGTTTGTTGCTTTTGCTACAATTACTTCTGCCAATATCGGTGATGACAAGGATATTTACCGGTTACGGCAACATGGCTATCAAATATACAACCAGGCATCACACAATACCGGAGCTTGCAGCTTTATTCAACCGGCTGGCGTTGCGCTGCACCCACTCAACTACATTCCCGTGAATCATGTACCAGCTCATCATGTCAACAATAGATTTGTTGGGCAACACCTATTCCACTGAGGGGCAGATTAAGTTTGCAGTGGTCAAGGAGCGCCTACGTACAAAGAAGATGTTTGTATTACATTCCGTTGCATCATCAGAATGCGTAGAAGCTATCCAAGTTTTTTTCATGTGAGTTGATTGGTTTAATAAACTCAAATTGGCAAATCTGTTTTGATTTTTCATCTAAATTTGTCTCAATTGGTATTTGTTGTCTTGTAAATTAAAATGTGTAACTTTCTGACTTTGGACACACAAGAACGTCTTACTATAAGTTATTGGGTATATTTGGTACTTGTTAGCAAACATGTTTAGTAATTCATTATATTTATCTTCTTGCAATCGCTTTGGTAAAACATGGCAAAACTAGTTCGTTTAGAGATACAACCTTTTATATGAGGATTTGCATCCATGGTTGGTTAAAACCAACGTTCTTGAGAATAAAAATTATCTTCAATAAATGATTAATATTTGAAAATTTGCATACGATGTGTGTTAATACATTTAATAATAATAACAAATCCTAAATAACGCAGTCAATCCCACAGCGTCCATGCTATTAAATATTCCTTTATTAGGCGTACATGGAAATCCTTCGAATGGCATTAGGTAATATATATACAGAGAACACGTAAAACATTTTGCATTGGTGGTTTTGATTCTAATCTAAGGATTTTGCATGCTGTCTGATATATAAATGAATGAGCCAATTCATATAATCACATCATAAATACAGACTTGAATTTCGGCCAATCTTGTTAATCTGCAGAATTTAAGAGATAGAACTTATTACTTATGGTTGTGTAATTTTGTGAGATTGCCGCTGTGAATCTTGTTTGTAATCTTTCATTCACTCAAAATTTAGGCGCATGATTGACTAGTGAACTAATTAGTTCTTTTGTAAAAGCACACGGGTTTCCTTGTTTGATAAACGGTAATTTTGCTGGCCCCTACATGCGTTTCTGCGACATTATTAGGCTTGAATACATTTACCCTTAAACAAAGGCAACAACAAAATTATCTATGATGTAACGGAATCTTTAACTACATGATAATTTACTCACTCGTATACCTACAATCCTTTGTACTCAGCAATGTATTTGTTTTATTACTCTATTTTCTGAAATCCCACAGATTGCTTTCGCTCTCGTCATTTTTGTGGGCTTGGTCGGATCAAATATTGGCGACGAAGGGCTTCTCTACTTGCAAGGGCACCAAAGCTTTCTTACCTACAAATACTCGTACGATGTTGCTGACAAGTTTACGGGAGATCAAAAGATTCATCAAGAAATTCGCGATGGCACAAAGACTAAGGGGTTTTATCAGTTTCTCCAACCTTATGGTGTCGTACGGCTGGACAAATACGTCTCGACTCCATTTGGTTGATTCCAAGCTCAAGTTGTTAATAAAGGAATTGCAGGACATCCAGCTATACCCAAATTTGGATTGGGGCACGTATGATAGATCATAATTTTTGGTAATCGTGTCTGCCTGTAAACTTGTGCAATGACAACATCTGTTTAATTTTACGCACGTTTTACTGTATTTTTTTATCAATTATAAAACTTTTACAATTATCAATGTTATCATTTTGACAAATTCGGTTTCAGTGAGATATCCATTGTCTTGTGTTTTGTTTACTAAATTTGTGTCAAAAAATGTTGCGTTTTTAAACCCCCAAGACATATAGTTTGTATCATATGTCAGCTGTTCTGTTTTTCAAGAAATTGATGAACTTCAATTTACAATGGCTCAATATGTTCATGTGCTTGCTTATTTCCTTCATCAGGCAAATATCTTTGGCATTTTACTGAACTCGGAAATCAAGCTCAGCTGGGGTACTGGTTATCGTAAAACTGCAAACATGTTGATGTGCGAAGAATCAGGACTTATCATATTTTTCGGTCTTTGGAAGTGTTAAATTTCCCGTCTGGCTAGTAGGTACTTCTACATAGTTAGGTATTTTTGAACTCTTGCAAACACTATTCAAACTTCAAGTATAAGATTCACTTAAGCTATATGCAACTCTCCAGAGTATCAATTTCCAGCGTCCGACGTTTTTTGGGAGGCTTTTGTGTCCACTATTTACCTGTCCACTGAACAGCACTACCTCTAGTATCCAATTTTCCGTGTGCAGCATGCTAGTGGACGGTAAAGGCGGACAGCGAATTTATTAATGGTAAAACAATTTGACGTTGAGCTACGACTAAGGAGCTAAGTATATCTGACTTCAAGAGAGCTTGAGCTGACTTTGAAAAGGTTTTTTGAAAGATTTGACAAGGACAGGTGAGTAGAATCTGGAAAAACAGATCTGTGTGGACAGGGGTTGTACTAATAATATGAGCAAATTTTCATGAGCATAATATCCAGTACAGCCCGCTTGCTCCAATTCTATTTGACTTTTTTAAGGTTATCAGGACGCTTTGCACACTTATTGCTAAGATTGCAGAGAAATGCCTCTGCTCTGTTTGTCCGCCACCTAAATTAAAAAGAAGAAGTATAAACTCGTGCTTTTAGCTAAATGCTACTGAAAAAATTTGGTGCAAAATATTATTATCCTAAAAATTGGAGTGTTGAATGAACAGTCAGACGTTTAAGAGCAAGAAACTTAGTAAAACGAGAAAGTTAATACCGTTGCAATAAAAGTTACAGGTTGTCAGTTTACAGAAAGAATAACACTTTTGGTAATCTTATCAAATAATCAGAAAACTGCAACTTTGTCTGAAATATGTTCAAGGTTTGAACACTTTTTCGTCCAAGCCGCAGGGCATACTATGAATTTAATTCTACTAGCACAAACAGTTGTTACTATTTATAAATCAATGTACATCATAAAGGAAGTTGTAAATTTGTAATTTGTATGAATTGATGACCAGTTCATATGGTTATCCTTACAGTGTGGCATAACAAAATGAATAAAATTATATTAAACCGGATTTTTATTAGGTAGTGCTGCAGCTAAAAATTGTTAATCTACTCCCATTTTATACAATATTGACTTTTGAAATCATGGCATTCAAAAGAGCCGGTTCGTTGAAATTTGTATATAGCAATGTGCGATGTCTAGTCCAGGAATCTGTCAGCTGTTCTTTTATCTCATCCTCCGAATCTTTGGAGTGACTAGTAATTGGGATTAAATGTTGAAGCTTTCAAAAAAGTCATCGGTGATTAAAATCAATTCCAATGACGGGTTGTTATGTAGTCAACTGCTAAACAAAAATATAAATTGGATTATGATAATTGATTATATTTTCCTAATTATGGGCAATTTGTCAAAAAATTCAATGTCAATTTAAGGAACAAATAAATGCCGCTTATTAGATATATATCACTGGTAATATTTAAGTGTATACTACGACGCAATATCTCAATGTTATTAATGTTTGGTTGCTTGTTTTGGCATTCGGTTATTGCAAAATATACATGTTAATCGCTAATCCCAAATTCAAGCTTCACGATTCTGCCCTGGAATTAGACAAGCCTGCAAACTGCACACGACTGACATGAAAGAAATACACCGGCGTGTTTCTGAGGCCTTTATTTGGCTATACCATTGAAACTTGACTCGCTATTACTTCACATATACTCTGCTACAACACAACTGAATTAACCTTGTCCACACTAAGTAAAACAAAAAAAACCATATACAATACGGCCTCACAAAAACCACTGAAGTTGGTCAGTTGCAAATTGTGCAACGCTTACGTTCACAGATGACGTGAGGCCGTAAAATGCGTCAGGGTATATACACACACATCCTAATGACAAAATGTCTTACTAATATAGAATGTCAAAAACAGATGTGAATTACCAAAAATATTTCGTAGTTTATTACAGGATTAAATGCTGAGAAAGAAACAATAATTTTCTCTGTTTTATTATAACTACGTCCTTTATTCAATAATAATCCTAAGTTTTCGATAATATTTCATAAACAGGCGACACAATTGCTTGTTTTTGTAACTGAATCTTAGTTTAACAAATGCATTCATCATGCAAAATTCCGTTTTAGTCACCATAAGCGGCAGGTTTTCCAGCAGGCGACAAACAATTGATTGCGATCAGTTCGAGGCTAAACATTTCAAGGTTGATTTGTAACTTGTATGCGGGTTTGGCTATCGTTTGAGGCATTTGTTCCGTAATTGCTACTTAAAGTTTTTCCATGATGATGAGGAAATGTTCACCCACTTTGATTTGCATCAACATGCAGCAACAACATCATCAAAATTATTAGCTTGCTGCGTCAGCAGTGGAGCTGATAACGGGAAGTGTGTCCGTCCACTTTATTTTTGGGGTCTATACCAGGCTATTTGGAGTTAAAATCAGGCTATTTGGGGTTAAAATCCACTCTATTTAGGGTCAAAATAATGGTATTAGGGGTCCAAATTAGGCTATTGGGGATATAAATTAGGCTATTGGGGATATAAATTAGGCTATTGGGGGTCCAAATTAGGCTACTAGGGGTCAAAATTAGGCTAATAGGGGACAAAATTAGGCTATTTGGGGTCACAATCGGGTTATTTGGTTTCAAAATCAGGTTATTTGTGGGCTAAAATGGTCAAAATCGGCTCTATTTGTACTATTATTATCTAAACTAGGTCTTTAGCAGCGAGCATTTTGAATGGTTTACCACTGACTAGTTTACAGCTTGCCAACTCTGAAATGATGGGACATGAAATAAATCCAGTATCTTTCCATATTTCCTGCAAAGAACGAATGTAAACTATTGACAATTGATGGCAGTGTAGCTTGCCTTTTGCAAAACCTTATGCGACTATTACATTACGGGTCAAATATTCCGCTGCGACTAATACGTGCGACTGTTTTACGCATTTGGTGAATCTATTTGTTGCTGTGGCAAAACAAAAGTTGAGCTCGTGACTTTGCAATGACGCTGGGGTCGTAGCTAGGTAATAAATAGATTCACGCTGTGAGAACGTGACGAAATTTTACTTAATTAAATGCTCGGGCGGAGACGTTTCGCAGACAAATTACGTTCATACCAATGTATACACGTACAGTCCAGGATATCATCACATCTCAAAGACACAATTTCAAGAACACGTCTGCTCAAACTATCCGGCTCGTTACGTTTACGAGGAGTCTTGATACAAAATTGTGGTGCTATTGTATCAAAGCATTTTGCGTGATACTTAGTTTTCATCCGTTCAGATAAGTCAAAAATATTTCAAGCGCATATGTACGCATCACCAGATCTTTGCAGAAAACTGTATCTTAGAAGTACATTTTTGGCAAATGTTGCGTTCCGTCTTTCCATTTCAAAAATTCGAAAAATTTAACATTGTCAACTCAATCAGTTGAGCATTTAAGACTTTAACAAGCTAGCACAACTAGACGAATATGTACACTTATAGGTACTTTACCCACTCCATTTCTCTTTAATTTCGTTTATAACATAAATTACGAAAACTTAACCTCGACTTATTACATACTTGCATTTTATGGCATGAAACATTGCAAACCGCCCAAAAGCTGAAAGTAGAAGTTAGTACAAGACAACTGTTAATTTAATTTAAAACACTCGACACGAGGAGAAATTTAACATGTGTGAATTGCTAAAAAAAATTATTGCGACTAATTGCTGTAGTAAAAGCGGTAACATAATTAGGAAATGTGAGCATATGGATACTGGAATTATGTTTTTAATAAAGTTAAAGTGAGTCAAAAGAACATTTCTATTTTAAAACGATTTCGGCTAGGATCATCGCAGTATTTCATAGGGTTATCCTCGGATGGGCTTATAAAAACATTTCTTGTTGTCATTTCAACATCACTGTTGTCACATATCACATCTCCTAGAGTCCTTTTTCTTAGTTCCATAACCTGTTCTGGGCTAAATGGAGCTGGGTTTGATTTGTGCGTGAAGAAGTACCTGTCGCCAAACTTTACTCGCTGAAATTGTAAAGCTTTTAAACAATTAAATGTACTTCCAGTAACACCACCGGTAACTGGCGTTTCAGATAGCCCACCAGTGAACAGGTCAATGTCAAGAGGAGTCTCATAGACTATTTGAAGGGCTTTCCAAGTACTATGAGGAATGTTAGGGGGACAGTTAGTCCAAGAGTTTGAAAGGCCTGAAAGCCTGCAGTATTGTCTATATGCATTGTAATTGGGCAGTCCGTGATCCCTTCCTCGTTGTATGTTCCTGGCAATTAAGTCACCTCCGTGATCTTGGTGTTTCTCTTGCAACAAAAAATTTGTGACATCCTCTGTAACAAACGGATCGTACGTTTGGGCATTTTGTTGCATAAGTCCACTTAGAATGTAATCATAGCCCTTCCCATTGTGCATTAAAATTTGTTGATCGTTGAAGAATGCATCACGAATCCTGTAGCTGCTAATGTCTTGAAAGCCATTCAACATACGAATAAGCCCGTTAATAAGAGTGTGTCCGAAACGGAATGCAGCATCAGCAAATGCATGAAAAATTGTAGGGTTCATTTTGGGGTTGTAATCAGAGTATAAATTATTTGACTCAAGTGTCAGGCCGTATGTGTTCATCGCCTGATTTCCTAAGATAATTGGAAGAAATTCCCCAAATATAATATTTTGCCATTCGGCAATAAGAAGACGGCGAGCTTCTTGAAACACAGTTTCATCATTCCAGTATGGCTTGATGGTCACGATTTGATCTGCCAGGCGGTTGTGTTCACGAAATAAAAGAGTGTGCATAACAGTCAGTGCAGGCATCTCGTTTACACGTTGTTCTCCTCCCAAAAATGTACCCATGAACTCAAAATCATGTTGCAATTGTGCTTTCACTTCAGCAACGGTTGGCAGAAAACTTGGATTTTGGGAATTTACACGGAGACGGCCACCCTGGAAAGAACGAAGGAGGTTTGTCCTGTCTTCTTCGGAAGCGTAAATATGAGATGCATCAACGAAAGCGGTGATGATGTTCATTTGTTCTCGCACGCCCGTCAAACTGGGAAAGCAATAGGCTGTGGATCGAGTAAAGTCCATGCACGTCTTGGGGTTGCGTAACTTGGAGAAAAAGGGATCGTCCGTTGGAATATTAATGTTCCAACAGTCCAAATCTCTAGAATCGTAACTGCAGCAACGCCTATCAGCTTCAGAAGTTAAACTGTACAAGAATACCGATTTACAAATATTTAAAACACCGCCCTGTGAGAACGATAGTTGGATACAAAGCATTTAAAAAAATTATTACGTTATATCGTGATCCAAAAATTGTCCTACTTGGGGCACCATGTTTGTCAATTTCTTGTCCGGATATACGTAGTCTGGGTGCACGAGCACACTGACAACTCTAGCTCAAATCAAATGATTTGGCTCCCCTAGGTTCGTTCCATCCATCGTTATAAACTGCAGGTAACAAACGGCTAAATGCTGTGTAGGAAGCTCCCCAGTAAGGATTTTGGTGATTGTTGTAAGTTCCATCGTAACTTCTATATCTCGCATTTATATCACAAAATCGAGTTTTGCTTACTTTGGTACTACATTCTCTGGGTAATTTGGAATTTAAGTAGCGAAGAACTTTTTCCCTTTCCATATTGTATCGCGAAGTGAGAATTTGGTAAGCTCTTATATGAATATTAGAGACGCGTCTAATTCTCTCTGATAACGGAGTGAATTTGCAGTAATTGTGCCCTCCCAATCCATGTCCACTCGTTCCACGAAAGTATGATTGATTGCGATTCTCTTCAATTGAGTTAACATATTGTGTAGCCTCGGCAAGAACGGTGGCAAACACATTGTCTGGATATATGTCTTGAAAATTTTTAGATACGGAAACTTGCACAGCGCGCTGATTTTCACTTTTGAATTCAGAATGTAATCTTGAAAAATTTGCGTGCAACCACGGTCCCAGAAAATAGTTGCTAAATGAGTATCCTGGATGGCACAAAACTTGAACGCTTCCAATAGACGCAAGCAAGGCAAGCCAAAACCTCGTATGAACGAAAATATTCATTACGAAATATTTCTCAAAGGACGTTTCAAAATTTTAGGACACACCTTGAGAGGAAATTGGTTAGATTGATAATTGCGTCGTGTGCAGGCACTAAACTGAGAACCAGATTATCAATTTATACAAGTTATATATCATCATTTGTTAAAATAGCTATATGGTGCTTCTCGATACTAAAACTACATACAACATTCACATTATATATTTGTTATAAAACTACTGACAAGAAGAAAAGGAAACTTGTTTAAATGTTCAGATTGTGTTGTGCACAGGATTAAAAGAAGAAAAACACAGGATAGCGTACTTCACAGAAATTGCTTTGGGTTAGGTACACATGTTATTTCAGCTTATATTCTGACACTAAAGACCATAACATTAAAATCTAACGTTTGCAGTTGAGATAAAGTAGACTGGTTTAAATAAAGCAATGGAATAAAAACTTTAAACATGTTTTAAACTCACGTTTACTGCCAACACTTGAGTGAATTGGATTTTGTTACCTGGTTTAAAAACCATATTATTGAAGTAATATTTAATGTTTTGGTGAGGTACCTGACCGCACGTACTAAACGACAGGTGACCGCAAAAAATTTTTATGTACAAAGTATCTTTTATTACGTTTAGCAGCTTTAAGTGGCTAAAAATATACAGGTCCTTTTTTCTAAATAATTTTACCTGTATAATTTTCTAGCCAACTTTGATTTCCATGCAAAAATTGTTACGAGATATTTTAGGGAGCATAGACAAGGTGCCTTGGCAAGTAGATAAGCCCATGTGCCCAATCTTGATTAGAGCGAAGGCTAACTGTATCAAAGAATTTCTGAGAATAGAGAATATAAAATAAAGGGGGCATACAATTTGAAGTATATTTGGGGTTAAATGTTAATACCTTTAACCTTAAAATGGCTCGTTTTAAAAAAGTTTTTAAAAGAAATTTTCAAGCATAAGGCGCCATCCACTAACGACGTCACATTTTAGGGTCAGTCAGTGGTTTCTGACATTGACAGTGACATGGATGGGGGGTGGCTAATTGCAAAAGTGACGTCACTACCGTACTAGAATTAATTTAAATATCTCTTATTGAATTCCTCTAAAGAAAAACGGTTATCCTGTTTGTGGTTTTGTTATATTTCTATCTCAAACGTTCCAAAGCAGTTTTTATGCAAAATAATATATTAATGTTATTTTTTGTTCCTGATTGAGAATTTCAGTACTAAAGCTAATAATAACTGTTTACTTTGGCTTTCTGTATTTAGCAAATTTGCGAATTTCAAATTTAAGCATTGCAAGGTAACTTAACTAGCCTGGGTTTTGACACCTGTAATAATACCCTTGTAAATGTTGAAGTAGGTAACCGCATAGAAATTTAATTTCAAAACCAACGAGCTGACGAAATGATCTAGGGTCAAAGTAACCTATTCCAAAAAACAGAACTCCAAAAAATCTTAAAGGACCAGAGTTGTAACGTTTTTAAATTCGCAGAGCCAGAGCACGTGCGCTGAAAAAAACTTGAAGTGTCAATAGAGGCAGTAGGACCTAAGGAACCGTATTTTTACGGCGGCGGCGGCGTTTTAAAATTTGGCCGCCAGGGGTCGTGCGCTGGGGAAAAGTTGGGGTGTCAATAAATGATGTAGGACCTGAGGTACCTATTCCAGAAAGGGAATGGAGTTATCACAATGTTTAGCGCCCTCTGGTGTGTTTTTATGAAAATGTTTTTGGACATGGCGCGAGGTCATGTTGGGAGGAACCGTTTAGAAAAAAAATCAAGAATACCAATTCTAAGGAACGTTTTAGGGGCGACGGACGGACCCGGAACAGACCGTCGCTCCATTATGAATAATTAACTAGCGTCTACTTTATAGCTTTGTCCAAGGTCGTCTGATGACTTCCGCTCAGCGTTTTCTGTTTCAGATGAAGTTGATGGTTCATTCAAATCTGTATTGCACTCTACCCATGAGAGAGTATTTTTTCGAGTCCGTTTTTTCTTCTTTGATGTTTTGATGGAATGTCATGAATAATTGACACATTTTCATAGAAAGATTTAAAACGATCACAATTTCTAAATATTTTCCTTCTATCCTCGACTGAGCAGAGCGAAACAATAGCAACTGGGTGTAAAGTAATTAAAATGTCACTTTCTAGACGACAACAATATCAATACTATTTTCAATGTAGCAAACTTATGTATGCATTAGAGTCTACATATTGTGGCAAAGTAATGAAGTCTCATGGAATCCCAACTCAAGTTTTGGTATAGTACTTTATAGTACTTTTTTGTTGGAAAGCCGAAAAATATTTCATAATGCGTACTAAAGAACATTCAGGGGAACATTGGATAGCTCTAATTTCTATAAACAATTTGATGGGTACGAAAATCCCATAAGCACGTGTAATAATTTGTTTCAAACCCTAATAATAAGAAACCATGATAAGCCATTGAAAGATGCTCGCTGCCAAAACTAACTGAAAATACACGTTAACCGTGTCCTTAACACAATCAGTCTTACAAAAATGGTGTCCTGTGAGCCTGATTTTATATTTGGGAGCACAGTTAGCCTAGTTAGGAGGCCATTTAAACTAAGATAGAGTCCATTTAGTCCTAAACAAAGCCCACTAAGCCTGGTTTTTAGGCAATTTAGAATATATTAGAACCCATTTAGTCCTAATCAAAGCCCATTTAGCATGGTTTAAAGCCAGTTAGTCTGGTTAGAAGGCCAAAAAAAACGTTTACGGATGGGCATGCGGACATGATATCTTGATTAGCTGTTCTACAGAAGCAGCAAACTCAGCAACCGGAAATCGTTGAATTAGGACTTGAAAACGTCAATCTCCTACCACTATCAAACGTCGCTTTA
Source organism: Entomobrya proxima (assembly GCA_029691765.1). NCBI lineage: Eukaryota > Metazoa > Arthropoda > Collembola > Entomobryomorpha > Entomobryidae > Entomobrya > Entomobrya proxima. The sequence continues at coordinate 49,087,462 of CM056170.1, forward strand.
TCAATACACCCGTAGTAAATTATAAGAACTATTGGTGCAACATGAGTATAATGAGGCTAATAATAATACAACTGCTACTACTAATGATACTACAATAAAAAGTTAAATATACATTATATCGTGGTTTCAAAAACATTGTTTTTTACCTAAGTCACTTTCTTATATGGCATTTATTGCAGTGAATCCAGTCAAAAGCAAACATTAGGGTAATCAGCACAATTAAATCTTCAATATCAGTCAGAAATTGGCATGACTAGGTAAAACATATTTGCTGAGTATGAATAACGTTTTGTTTTGAGTATAGTAGGGACGTACAAAGTGCACAGTTTTTCAAGAGCGAGAACAATCATTGTTCTTCCTTAACTCGACTTTGGATTTTGTAAAATATTTGTTTTCTAAGCTTCCTGCGTATTGACCCGCGAATGTTTCAACTAAAAATCATATTGAGTTTCATGATTTATTTTGTGTGTCAATTATGTCGACAAAATGCTAAAGAGTGATGTAATTAAATCACAAAACGATCATTACGTATGTCGTTAATGGATACTTTATATTTGATTTGTTTTGCTGAATTGATAGCTCCTGAACAATTTACTGAATGCATAGTATTTGAGCAATGCTAAATTGCAAGGTGTACAATTGTTGCTTATACGCTCTCTTTGTGGTCATTTAACTTTTTTTGAAACACGTCAACTAGATTTTAACCAGTGTCGAGATAAAAGTAACACAATAACCCATGTTAAATTGAGCTGACCTACGGAAATTATGGATGTTTCAAATTTCTTTTTGAATATTTAGCGCCGTAAGAATGCAATAACGATTAATCCAAAAGTTTGGCTATCTTCATATAAATTTATATGAGTGGAAGAACAGTTTATAACATAAACATAAAAAAGTATAATTGTAATTGCCCCGTTAGTTTTAACTTCAAATATCAACTTTTCGAAATACGTACCGGACTCGGTTGTATCTGAGTTTGGTACTTTAAACTGCCTAATGTTGATGGTGTTGCTGTTATGCCCGAATTTTGTTTTGGAAAGGACAATATTATGTTTGTCACGATTTCAATTAAGATTGACCGGACAATTAAAATTATACTTAACTTTCAGTTGTTTTTATGTCACAAATAGTTCCTTCACTCCTATTTTTAGTTGAATATAGGAATATAACCAAATGTTTGCTAATATTATGACAAACGGTCTCCCCACCCGTGTCTGCCGTTAACCTGTTTTTCAGATATTACGATAAAAAATAGAATCATAGTACTGGTTATGAGTTATTTATATACTTCTTTCAAAATGAAGTACTTAAACCACCCGTAGTTTTTAAATTCAAAGCCACAGTGTTGTTTAGTTTGGCAAAATATAATGGTCTTAGGGGAGATTTACAAAAACACAAGTTACAAATTACATGAATTAAAAATTTTCTATTTACAAAGTCTCAAATTACAAATATTTTTTTTCCTAAACACATAAATTACAAGAACTCAAACCAACATTTTTGAGCACAACTAAATAAAACCGATTACTCTTTTTAAAAACCATTCAAATGAATTTCAAATTTAACGTAAATGAGCACACAGGAAAAGCGTGAATCTTAAAGAAATATCATTTATCAATAAGGAAGCTTTTCAATGAATGTTGCGAGAGCAAAAGTAGGATTTTGAAAACCGTAAGCTTTCTGATAAAGTTTGAAAGATTTCAAAGAATCCCATTGGAAGATGTGAAAGGTTTAAAAGTTGATTTCACCATTTAGTTAGAAAGAAAATGGTAAATAGACAAAATGCGGATAGCACAAGATGAACTTTTTTTAGTCACGTTTGTCTACCTTGCGTCTGAGCCTAACCTTCAACCTATATTTAAACCTTCTGCTCCAGAAAGCCAGAGAAAACCTATCGCAAAATCCTCTACGACCAGGATAGACTATGGATGAAGTGCAACGATGATACCAAACTTGGTAGACTGAGTTGTTGTGACAGGAAAAAAAAATTTCTGTTTTTTTTCTGACCATTCGAAAGCACAAAAACTTATAGTTGCTCCAAAGTTGTAGTTATCTCAATGTACATGCAGAAGTTTACCAAAAGTTATAAGTTGGTTCACCTATATCTGTCCGTTTTTAGCATGAAATTTTGGTAACTCTAAGCTCGAATCAAAAAGCAAGGAATATTGAAGGAAGCAAGTACTTTTCAGGTTTAATTTGAACTGAAAAGTGTTCTATGAAATACATTTCTAGGGGATAACATAAACTTTTATTTTACAACTTAACTGATTACAACGACCAAAACATACAAAATGGAAAACAAAATCCAGGAATGGCATATGACAACAGTTTCCATTAAAAATAAACCATTGGCAAATGGAGTAAGTAGGAATCGACTTCGGGACCTTCGAGGCATTTGGGGCCTTCGGCCCCGTGGATATTTGGGGCCTTCGGCCCCGCGGATAAACGGATTTTAACAAATGGACCTCATATTTGTAATCCTGGTCAAAAATGGACCTAAAATCATGTGTCACACATGATATGTCCATTAATTTGGAATATTTAATAATTAAGGGCCCAAATCAGGGCCTAAATAGTAAAATTTTAAGAAATGGACATCATATTTGTAATCCTGGTCAAAAATGGACCTAAAATCATGTGTCACACATGATATGTCCATTAATTTGGAATATTTAACAATTAAGGGCCCAAATCAGGGCCTAAATAGTTAAATTTTAACAAATGGACATCATATTTGTAATTCTGGTCAAAAATGGAACTAAAATCATGTGTCACACATGATATGTCCATTAATTTGGAATATTTAACAATTAAGGGCCCAAATCAGGGCCTAAATAGTTAAATTTTAACAAATGAACATCATATTTGTAATTCTGGTAAAAAATGGACCTAAAATCATGTGTCGCACATGATAGGTTCACTAAATTGACATATTTGACAATTAAGGCCCTGATTTCAGGACCTTACAATCCGAATTTTAACAAACCAACTGTGGGTTTGTAATCCTGGTCAAAAATGGATCTAAAATCATGTGCCACATGATATAGGTCCTATGTTAAAATGTTGAACCGTTGGTGACCTCTGACCTTTGGAGTTGACCTATTGACATAATATTCAATAGGGTTCTGTCCGAGGTCCACTAGAGTCTGTGTACCAAATTTGGTGGAAATCGGATTAGCCGTTTCGGAGAAAAACGCGTTAACACGGACGGCCGGACGGCCGGATCAGGAAATTAGAAGGAATCTGTTGATTCCTAATAATTAGAATCGTTAGACTACCTGAAATGTATAATTCATAATTATAACCTTTTTTCCAAACTTGTATTGTAATTTCAGTCAGCTAATCTAAAACTGTAGATAATTGTCAAACACAGTACTAACTTTAGTTGAAGGTATACTAAACGTTGTTACACTATAATTTATGGAGACTGCCAATATGTTACTACTCTCATGTTTGTTATCTAGTTGTCCTGAAGAAGATCACAGTAGTGCACTATTACACCATGTAATATATGAAATTTTCCCTTATTCGATATTTCAGTATGTTGTAGGGCTTGGTAAAAGGAGTCGATTGATACCTTACTCGACCCCTCCAACCTGAAGCATATGGAAGTTATACCCGGGTAAAGTTCACCTCCCGGGTATTTCGAAACTAAATTAGGGTTTCAAAATGTTAGTATTTTAACTAATGTAAAAACTACACTAATACAATTCATAAAAAATTCCAATTTCTAGAAAAAGAATTTTTTGAAAAACTCAAAAGGCTTGCGAGTTATTGCGATTTTTTGCAAAAAAATAACCGATTTTCGAATTCAAACGTTTTGAAATCGGTGAACTTTCGGTCAAATTGAAAGTGTTAAACGATAGTTTAGAATGTCCTAATTCATTTGGTTTTTGAAAATTTGAAAAAAAGTGTGGGGCACAGGAGATATAGTAGTTTCAATATGCTACCTGTTTTGATGACGTCATCGGCAACAAGAGCTTGGTAGCCTACACAGAAAACATGAGTTTTTCATTTAAAATCGCACATAGCTATGCAAATAAAGTAGATTAAGCTATTCCCAAGCAAAATTGAAAGTATAGAAGTGTTTATTTTTTTAAATTGGTTAGTTATGCGCTATTTTAAATGAAAAACTCATGTTTTCTGTGTAGGCTACCAAGCTCTGGTTGCCGATGACGTCATCAAAACAGGTAGCATATTGAAACTGCTATATCTCCTGTGCCCCACCCTTTTTTTCAAATTTTCAAAAACCAAATGAATTAGGACATTCTAAACTATCATTTAACACTTTCAATTTGACCCGAAAGTTTACCGATTTCAAAACGTTTGAATTCGAAAATCGGTTATTTTTTTTCAAAAAATCGCAATAACTCGCAAGACTTTTGAGTTTTTCAAAAAATTCTTTTTCTAGAAATTGGAATTTTTTATGAATTGTATTAGTGTAGTTTTTACATTAGTTAAAAAACTAACATTTTGAAACCCTAATTTAGTTTCGAAATACCCGGGAGGTGAACTTTACCCGGGTATAACTTCCACATGCTTTAGGTTGGAGGGATCGAGTGAGGTATCAATCGACTCCTTTTACCAAGCCCTACAACATACTGAAATATCGCATAAGTGAAAATTTCATATATTACATGGTGTAATAGTGTAGTGGTCGAAAGCTTGACGTTAATAAAAATCACCTTCCTCAAATACAGTTTATCATCATTTCAATAAATATGGATGGAGGATGAACTAGAATCTTTCAAACTCCAAAACATAAATAATTGTTATATATCAAAGGACCTTTCCAGATATATGTGCATCGTAAGGAAAAATTGGAATGACAATATAATAAGAACCGCTATTAAATTCTCTACATTTTCATACCCATATCATATGGTTTTCATTGAGAATCTGCATTTAAAAATGCAGTTGAATATTGAACATACAAGCTTTGTTCTCTGCAAGTCAATTTTATTTCCTCATCTCTACTCCAATCGGTAACTAGTCACCAAACAAAAATCCATGGAATTAAGAAGCATGCTTTTCTTTCAATATACTTATTGTCACTTTAGCATTATCTGCATTAACAGGCGTACAAAAGTTTTTCTCGCTTTGCTCGAATATTATTGACTTTATGCACTTATCTCTTTCCGTCGTGAAGTCTGGCGAGCACATATCTTTTTCCGTTTTTGAAATTGATTTCCACTTATATTTTTCCGGAAAAGATCCCTCGATATGTTAAAACATAACTAACATGTAAAGCATGATGTAACAAAACAATATCGGTGGTGTAAGATGCAAAAGTGTTAAGTTGCTATTCTTTGAACAATAAGCCGCTTATCTTTGACAAAATTAGTAGACGACACTACAAAAATGTAAACCAAGAGAGCACTACAAGAGTTCTACACCTTTGTTTTTATTGTATTTATCATAAAAACTGGTTTTAGTTGCAATTGCTTTCTTGTTGTTGATGACTATATTAATATTATAATTGAATAATCTGTCGAGTAAATCACATGTATCACATAAGTAATACTAAATAAAATCATCAAACATCTATTACTCTTAGAAGGCATTTTATGCATTCATACGATTTCTAAACATAATTAAATTATTTTATGTAAATGCACGTTTAAAACTACCAACCAATGAATTTCCTGTTTTCAAAATATGTCCTTGGTGAAGAAAATCTTTCTCCATTCAAGTTTCTCTGTCCATTAAATGCGGTCACCTTCATACAAAATAGTTCCGGTAGGAATACATTACGTACGAATGATCAAAGCGGATGTGAAAAGATATAGATAAGTCATGAGACGATAAATTGATGTAGTGTCGGTATCGTGCTGGCAAAGCACTTCACAAACTTGGCAGTGCAAGAAATGTTTCATTCACGGCATGCCAAAACACGAAACGTGTGCGTTTGACAAATTTTTATTTTTGCTGAATGTTTACGCCACACTCGATCAAGACTACACCATGTGCCTATTACTATTACTACAAAGACATTCTTCTCAAAAGGTTTGTCACATTGACAACAAAGAAATGCTTTTTCCAACGATACGTTAAACTAAAAACATGAAGAAAACAAAAAAAAAACGTTTCGAAAATTGAAGTCATATTTACAATCATCGTCATCTTTAATTTCAAGTATATTTGTCGCAACGTTATTTTGTTTAGAAGCAATTGTTAATGCATGGACAATCATACCGTGATAAGAAGCTTGCCGTGCGTAATTCACAAAGAAAAAAAATAAAATCATGAAATACAATATTGTATAGTCGTCGAACCCAAGTTCCTCGAAACAGCATTTAAGACGATATCATTTGATGAACTCCGTGATCGGTGTTGGATAGCCCAGTGTACACACTCACTTCAATGCAACTGACACATCTGAGGAACGAATAACAATCAATGTGCTTGCTTCTCCAACTTTTCTCAATGCTGTTCGTGCCGACATTTAACGCAACAAGGCTAAAGAACTTTAAACAAGGTTGTATGTATGTATGTATGTAATTTGGGAAGGAATCCCCTAATAGAGGGGACCCAGGGGCGTAATCCATATTATAAATTTTGCAGATTCTCCCAGTTCTATACACGTTGCTGCTTTTTACGGGAAGTATTATGGAAATTGCAAGTATAAAAGTCAATAACAATGCGCAATCTCACAAGGAATACCAGTATCAGACATCGTATCATAAGATAACGAAGTCACATTCACAACTGCAGGAATAAATCTCTAATACGAGAAGCAGCACATGTTTATTGTTCCAGCCTGGGATCGAACCCAAGCGAAGTAGCCGCAGAGTGCATGATTAGCGCTCTGTGCCAACACGGTGCTGGTTTTAACAAGGTTAGAGGGCTTTCAGCAAGACTAAAAAGGTTTTTAGCAAGGCTAAGCTGG